>VYZQ01033048.1:0-30982 GCA_013400655.1 Mystacornis crossleyi | reverse complement strand
ACACACATAAGAAAACCTCTGCTCATGATTGGAGCTGAGAACATTTTGGTTCCTAAGTTAGTTTAAAACTATTAAACGTTCTTCAAAGCTTCAAAAAACTGACTTTTCCCAAGTATGTCACAGATGGTCTCTGCTATGGCCCTGTATTTGTCCACATCGAACTCGCGGTGCCTGCTGTAGGAGTTTCAGCCAAGCCCTAACAATGGAATGAGAACGTGCTGTCACCCGGTGACGCTCCCTGGAGAACCCCCAGCCCGCTGGCACAGGCAGCTCCGGTGACGACCACGGCTGCGGTGTGGGATGCAGGCAAGGAGAGCTTTTGGCTCGCGGTCTCTGAGATGGAAATTTAATGTCCTTCAGCAGCACCCCCGTGTGAGATGCTAAAGATGCCCTGATTATTAGAGCTGGTTGAAAATTTTCCAGTGGAACACTACTCTGTTGGAAAATGCTGATTTTACAGAACTGAAACATTTCACAGGAACATGTTGATTCCATTGAAAGTTTCAATGGAAAGCAGGCAGGCAGGCTGTCCAGGAAGCCTGTGCTCCTGGTCGCATGCCAGCCTAGGCTCCCCAGGCTCCCTGCTCCCCAGGCAGCTGCTCCTTCAGCCCCCTGACACCATGACCAGGCCTCTGCCTCAGCAGTGGGGTGGCTGGGGGGAATGAAATGTAAAGTGGGGGGGGGGGCACTGCCCCCTCACAATCATTTCTTTCCAGAAGAGAAAGTCTATTTTCTACTTGCTGCTCTACTAGCAAGGTGATACGGACAGTATTTGCTTTCTTTTTGCTTGCACATCACATAATTACAAATGTACTCCTAGGTAGAAGGGGTTCAGTATATGCACTCTGAAGTAATGCAGCTTTTAGTACCTGAAGCATTTATTGCCTATGATAAGGACCAAAAAAGTACATACTCACTGTGCAGACTGTCATGATGGTGAAAACAATTCACATTTTATCTCTGGACATACACAGAGTTGTCCCAATAGAAACACACCAAACAAAAGAGATGTCTGTGAAAATGTCTGTATATACATGTGTGTGTGTGTGTGTGTGTATTCACACACTTTGTTTATTTATTATTTATTTGTTTGTTTGTTTATTTATTTATTATATGTTTATTGTCAGATTTGCTCAGGTGAGCATAACTAACCTCATTTTTTCTCATCCAGCCTAGAAACCAGACTTAGGGGGAAAAGAAAAGGTGTTTGATTAGAAATGTCTTTTAGATATTTTAATAGATACTGTAGGAATTTCTAAGCCCAGCTGAAAGAACCTTCCGCACATTTTGGTTAATATGCCTGCTGAGTTGAGCTTTGTTGTTCTGGTCGTAACTTGAACTTAGAATTTTCTTTTGGGGCATGTATGGTACGACAGGCACCTGTAGAAATCAATTGTCTCATCACTGCTCACATATACCTCAGACTGTGTCTTCATGTAGGTTCCACTGGCATGTGCAAGCTAATTGTCTCATTGCCTTTATGCAGTCAGTAAAGCCACTAACAGGGAACTAATTGTTTCTGAAGTATTTTGGGTGATTTGGATTAAACGAACAAACAAAAAAGTCCCAATCTATGTTCTGCGTGTTACCACCTGTGGAGAAATACACAAGCTACAAGTTTTTATGTGCACATGCTTACAAGTTTTGACTTGCATCGAGGTGTCACACTGCTGATCATTTCTGTGCTCTTTCCTCAAATTTGGTAGGTGGCACACTTACAGTATATCCAATCAGTGAATCAATAAATAATGAAACCTGCATATTAAGAGAAGTTTAACAAATCAGTGCTCTTAATGAAAGTCAGTGTTGTGGGCTTTTTCTCCGTGGTTTCACTGGCAGTCATGCTTTTGATCTGGGAGCTGTTAGGAGCTGTTGTACCACAGATGAAAGGAGTTAGAAAATTCCATATCATAATGCAGTTAGATCAGTAATTCATGGAGCAGGTAATTCAAAATGACTTGCTGGTCCTTTGATTGCACAGGGTTTATGACTATTAGCAGTTTCCCCTTTCAAATTTGTATGCTTCCATACTTCCTTTCTGACCTCTTTTTCATCATTTATAGTCCAATTTGGTCGTGAAAAAACATAACTGGTGCTCAAGTGCATGGCTGTCATTCAAACCTCAATGCGTTAGTGAGCAGTTTGACATTTGTGACTATGAAAAAAAAACATTAAGCAGGTGTACAGAACACTAACCAGGTCCCTCGAACAATGCTTTATGGGATTCACAACTTGCCTCTAGGCTATAAACCTGATTCAGCCTGAGTTTTCAAGGTAGATTTAATCTTGATATTTACACTCCAAATGTATCTTACATTGGAACATAATTGCAATATAAACAGAGCAAACACATTTCAAATGGAAGGTCACAGGAATAGAAGCATTACTGCAGGAGATTTGCAATGATGTGTTCTTAGGAGTTTGACAATTATCTGTCCTCAGTTTGTAAAATCAAGGGCTGCATTTTCAGCCTCAGTAGATTGGTTTGCTCAGAGGCATCCTGTCTCTAACAGGTTCTTGCTACTCTTCTAAGGGAGTAAGGTTCAAATTAAAACAAACACAAAAAATGCTATTTAATCACTTCTAACATAGTCATCTGCTGTACAGGTGTGCACATATCACATTTTATTTTGGTTATACTTACCAGGTTTCTGGGAGCCAATGTTGCGGCTTTACAAAGGTAGAGAGATTTCTACAAGTTGGATGAATAACATCAGGTAAATATGTTAAAAGAAGTTACTGTTTTGTCTCTAAATGACTAATGTAATGCTGAAGTTGCTAAAAAAGGGCCCCTAAAAAGAACATTGCAAACAGTCGAGTAGTCAAGTAGAAATAAGAACTGTAAGTCTGAGAACTAAACAGTTTTTAAGGTTTTCAATTAAAATAATATTTTTATATATACAAATATAAAAACTATGCCAAAGTTCTCCCATGGAATCCCTCCCAGCTTCCAGTAGGCAGTGGGTTAGGGATTTCCTTCACCAGAGGGCATCCGGATCACAGTGCTTAATAGCCATTGATAGACATATCCTTCATGAATTAGTCTAATCTCCTTTTGAACCCTGTTATACTTCTGGCTTCTGCAGCATCCTGTGGTAAGGAATTCCATGATTTAATTGTACATTGTAATGAAAAGTGCTTCCTCTTGTTTGCCTGAAAATTGCTGCTCAAAGTTGTTAGTAGGAGCACTTGCCTACTGTATCTGCTCTCTTTTGTTTAGAAGACAGAGCTGGTTAGTCTGCTCAAAGCCTTATCCTTCTGTTTCTTTTGATAAAAAACCCCCAAAGCTAACAGAAGTTGGAGAATGACACTTTGAGGCTGCTTCAGTACCAATGTATATGTACCGAATAGCAGAATATACAGCTAATTCAACTGCGAATACTTTGAAATTGTGCCTGCGGTTGGTATGACACTTGTGAATTTTGAAACAGGAGTAACATAGGAAGGCTCTAATAAATGTTTTCAACACATGTGCACACGCATATGTATGCACATTATCAGACTGTTTCTAAAGTGATGTGCGCTCGTGCCCTTTGTGTAGCATTTTTTTTCAGAAATGTAGAGAGATTTTGTAGGCAAAATGTAGCAAGTTCACAGAAACTGTGGAAAAGACCACACAGAAAAAGTGTTTGAAAAGTTAGCACTGGCAGCAGCTTGTGACCAATAACAGCAAAAAGAAAATGGGCATTTGCCTCCTTTTCACCTTCTCTTTTGCTTTGGACAGGATTGCCAGGTGGTGTCCATGCCCTGTATGAAAATGGCTGACACAAGGTCAGTCCCACATCAGCAACTGAAAATGTGAGGTAACTTACATATTTTGCTGCTTGTGCCATGCTATGAATTTGGTTTTGCCTTTTTTGCTTCTTGGAAAAGACGACGAAAGTTTTGTTCAACTTTGTGGAGAATAAGAGTATGCTGTTTTAGGATTACAGCATATTATTTTAGATCCAGATGAAGGCTTCCCTGTGTTTCCCATTCTCTCTCTCTATGAACAGAAATAAATTAGGAAGAATGAAAAAGAAATATACAAGGAAATATATTAAATTTAAAATAAAAAAAATTAAATGCAAAAAATATTGGTATATTTTTCTAGAATAAGTTTAAAGTGAAATATGAGGCCTTGCTGAAACATGGCATTTTGGTATTTTCTTGGGTAAAATATACACAGAGTAGATTATTTTCCTAACATACTTTTTTGAAATGTAAATTACTTAGTCACAATATTTTTTACAAAAGAATTTTCTCCTTCTCCATCCAGGTCTTTTTCCCCGCTCCCTTCTGCATTTTGTTATTTCCTTTTTCTCTAAGTACCACTAATTTTTGCTCACAGGCCTACAAAAGAATTCAGGATCAACTCTTGGTCTTTCTATGTCAAAGCCTTGTTGAACAAGCTGGATGTAGCTCAGTAGGTATGGAACAAAAGTCAAATCTTTTTTCTAACTTGAGAGGAAAATAAGCCCCACGTTTGTTTTATTCTTTTTTTTTTGTCTCCTTACTTGATTTGCTTTTTAAGAGGGCATAAACCCATAAACTGTTATTGTTAGAAGACCTTCAAAGCAAATAATATTTGTTTTGGTAATGTTAATACATCTCCTATCAGAGAAAGGCCCTAGTCCTTACTAACCTTCAAGGCAATTCTGCAGAAGAGTAAAAGGATGAACAATTTTAGAGAGACCTTGGTGCTTTAGGCCTCACTCTACACTGAACCAGTTTTGGGGGCCTGAGGATGATGGGTCAGAACTGGAACAGCTGAGTAATGAGCTGCACAAAGAGCTCATTACCCCTGTACCCTGGGCTCCTTTTCTGTCCAAATTAACCCTTTTAGGCAGTGAAATGACTGATAAATTCCAACTCTCCCAAGGGCCATAGGTTACTGACAAAGTATAGATAAAATTTATCTCTGGATAAGAAAGAGGTCATCTTCAGGACATAAATGAGTGACATTCTAATGAGTCTACTTACTATTTATGTTATTTTATTGGACATTTTCTGGATTATCTTCTAACAGAAAGGAAATTTGAGATTTTCCAGGAATTCAATGAATTAAAATCAAATGATTATAGCCTCACTGACAGAAAAAGAAGTAAAAAACAAAATAAAAACTTTAATATTATTCTTTTTCCTGCTAGCTTATTCTCTGACTTTAAATGGTTTTGCAGATTTGATGATGAATATATTGACAAATGTCTTTGAATCTGTATCTAGAGTTTTAGATGTGAGAAAGAGCAGATTCTTCTCCAAAAAACCTAAACTTGAGAGGTGATGTTATTAAGCATTTAACTTACAAGGCTTTTGAGGCATTTTTAAGATTTCAACTTAAAAAAACTCCATAGTGTTTCACCAAAATAGCTGATTTGAGGTTGTAGTATGAAGACTACCAAGACTTTTATAAAATGGGAGTTGAAACAAAAGGTAAACAGTGTCTCTTTTCCTACGAAAAGAGACATTTGCCTGGTTTAACAAAGCAGCTCTTGGAAACTGTTGGGAAAAAAATGCCCTGTAGCTTAGCAAGCTTAAATAAAACAATTTCATAGACGTAGATTTATTTTTTTGTTGTTGCTTTTCAGGGTAAAAAAACCCCAGAAGGATTAGTCTTCTGTTCAGAATAGCTGGCTGTTTCTTGCAGGTGTTTGGTTTTGAAAATGTTTGGGCAGAACACCAATAATTTGGTTTATAGATTACAGTGTTGCCCAGTTTCCTGCATGTTATTGCGATGTGGAACAATACCGTTACAACACCCCACATCTGCTGTGAACCTTTTCTGGGTTGGTTTTTTTTTTTCCCTTTTTATACTGCGTGTCTCTTCACAAAACATTTAAGTGTGTCTTGGCCAGTTACCTCAGCTGTTTACCCAAGTAGGTACAGGACATCTCTTTCAAGATAGCTTACACGCACATCACATTTCACCTTCCTGAAGGGGAAGAGGACAGGAAACTTAATTTCGAAAGTCAGCATTACCAAAGCTTTCTGATTTCCATAAAGATGCCAGACAGTGACATCACATCTACTGCATGTTCCTATGCTTTATGGCGGGAACTTCATGGCATGATGGAAATGTTGCAGGAGAATGACTGATCTTGACTTTTACCAGTGCTGTACTAGGCAAAAGTAACAAATGGTGTCATTGCTGAAGCCTGTGAAACAATATTTGTAGTCATGGCTGTAGCTGGAGCCAACGACAGAGGCACTGAACCAGAACCTACATAGAACCCAAACCTTGCCAAGGTCACATGTTATTTTATTTGTTTTAACTTCACTAAGTAGGGTTTTGATCATTTAACCATGGCCCCTGTTCATAAGAGTCCTATGGGCTTGTGAGAAAACAACTCTTTGGTGTTTTAAAATATGATTTCAATTAAATATTGTTATTCAGAACAAATGTTTTCACCTACCACATCATGTAACTGCAATCTGTGCTTTTGCTTTCAAGTCTGTTATAGTGAACACAGGTTAAATGACCACATAAAATAATTAACAGTGGCCTTGTGTAAAAAGCAAATACATTCAGAAATAAGACTGAAAAATTCTAATCTCTAGTGTACTTAACCCAAACAGCATTCTGTTGGCCAAATTCTAAAACTACTGGCTTTTGAACCATGACTGTAATAAGCTTCCCTAGAATTGAATGCAGGCCACTTGCTGCAGGGATACGTTCTCAGCTGAATGGGGCATGTTGGAAGTGATTATTAGTGTTTTTAATTATATCATGGCAAGTGTTGTAACAAGTAGATACATTATTTTTTAAGTTCCATTTCTCAGCCATTCATTCTGTATAAAGATGTGGTTGTGTTCTGCTCAACACCTGACACATGCTTCTCAAAAATGGCTCCATTTCAAATGAAAGTGAAGTGATCCATGCACAGAAGGCCTAATGTACAAAATTATTGAACCCTCATGTTTCTGATGGAAGTCAGGGTGAGTTGTTGCTTAAAAACCCTTTCTGGACATTGACATCTTATAGTGGCAATTGTTTGGGTAAAAAAAGGCTATATGGTATATATATGTTATCACATTTTTATTCTTTATGTTAAATCACAGTGAAACTCCTAATGAAAAAAAAAAAGAACAAGGAACAGTGCAACTTGTAAAATAAAGCTTTTGCTAAGTACTCTCAGTCTTCCCAGCTTTACTAGAAAAGCTGCCATGAGCCATCTTTTTAACAACTTTAGGAAATATTACGTTACAAAAGTTACAAACATATATAAAGGCTCACTAAAGGTTATGTCAAACTTAAAGGGTCTGACCTTTTTAACCTCAAAACTACAGACGTTTTAACCAACCTGCGTTCATAAAAGAAATACTGATAGAGCCCTAACTCTTGTGAATCCAGTGATTACTGGCATAAAGAAAAGAAATAACACATTCTGCAATATATAACAATAAATCCGTATACAACATAGTTTACAGAATTGTAAGTTTTAGATTGTCATGATAGCGTTCTGTGTTTATCAAAAACATTAAAAAAAAAAAAAACAAAACCCAAAACAGTAAGCAAACCTGAAGTACCACAAACCAATCAATAAAGTTTAAAAGTTCCAGTGAAGCTAACCTATAACAGGTCCTTGTTTGGAGAACATGCTCAAGAAACACATGTGCCTTTAAGAGGTCTTGAAAGAATTTACACCCATGGACCATTACCATTTCCAAACACCCTGCAGCTTTACCAGCCCAACATGTGCTGACTGTATATCACCATGACCCTTTCACTAAAGCTCTTTTGACTGGAGTGCTTTTAATACCCACTTTCTCAGCTGAGCTCAGGAGTGATTTGTTTTACATGCCACATTAATCCTTTCCACATTTTCTGGATGAGGCAACCACAATTCCACTTGTGAGGTGTTTCTAAAACATAGTTATAGGAATAAAGCAGCAGGGTCCCAGACTTGACAACTTCCCTTCGGGCGGCTGACAAAGTGGGCTATCGTGGCTGGTGTGGGAGCTAGCACTTGTGCCCAGCAGCAAGGGTGGCCTGCTCTCCATGGTAAGTCGGAGGCCCAATTATTGTTGGCAATTCAGCCACAATTAAAACCCTGTAGGGATCTACGTAGATTTAATGTCCAATGAATGCTGATGCAGATTAATAAAATGCAGCTCGTCTTTTATAAGCTTAAGATGAAATGCAACAGAGAGAAACAGAACTGAAAGTATAAATCGCAGCTCCGTAAAACCCAAGAAGTTTATGCCTCACACCTAGGTGATTGGAGGAAAAGAGCGTTTTATAAATGGGCAATTAGTGTTCAGTGTACTGGCTTTTATTACGTGGTAATTTTACAGTTTTCACTTTAAAGACAACCCCAAAAAATCAAAGGCCAAATGAATTTCTGTTGTATGCATTTATGAGCTTTCTGCATTTATAATGTTAGCTCAATGTTACTAATGTAGGGGTTTGAAAATTTAGTGTTGTCAACAAGGCTAACAGAGTGGACCAACCAATTATAAAACTGTTTTTACATGTCAGCGCTGTGCACATTTTATTAACAAGTTAGTATTATACTCCATTTTTTATGTGTTAAATCGAACTGTACAAGTAACTGCAGGACAAAAATTATGTTTCTACGCAATTTAATTTATTGCTCTTCCCCCATAAATTTTACTTACAAGTTCAGTGGTCTGAGCTGAACTATAAATAAGAGTGAGGTGAGTCTTATATACAACTTGATTTACTCTGGTAATTTCTGAAGGAAGTATCTGAATCTGCATGCCCATCTACAATTGTCTTTACAGCAAGATGAAGCAACAGAATAAAAAAGGCAGTGGCTGATCAAAAGTTTTCTGTTAAAGGCTTTTACACTCACACACAAGGCTGTTCAACAAAACTTCAAATAAAAAATGTAGCTTCATGAGCCATTCATGCTGTGTGGCAGGTGTCATCAGATGGTGCCATTTCAATCTTCCAGACTATTTTTTCCTTTTTTTTTTTTCTTTTATTTAGGCACACAAATAAATATTCACTTCTGGAATGATATACTAATTTTTAAAATTTGTGTTATTAGAGTTGTGTGTGAAGGGAGCTGTGTTATTGGAAGGTAAGGTTGATATTTGCTTTGATCTCATACTAAAATCGGTTCATCAGGCAGAATTGTTGCTTGTAATCCCAATTTTACTGATGAGCTGAGACTCTTTAACAAGGGAATTACTTGCATGCTGTTTGATTCTCTCAGTTTCAGTACTTACTTATATGTGTGAATAAACCAAGTTAAACGTAGAATATAACCAGAGGCCACATATTTGATTTCCCCAATCTGTAAAGGCACCTGCAGTTTCTCTGCAGGGGGACAACAAAGATATCTACACAAATTCTCTTCCTTTAGTTTGCAATGAGATATTTCTTGAACTTTTAAGATATGCTTATTTCAAGGCATGCTAATTACCTGCAGCTGGATGATGGGGGCACCCAGCATTTTTAAGTGTCTCCTGGGCATTAAGTAGAACCTCTCTGCCAGCTTTGCCAGCTGTACATTAAGACCTTGTTGACCACACTTTTTGGGTTTTTCTGTTTTCTGACTATATGCTGGTGGAGAGCTCAGAAGCACAGAAATATCAGCACATCTTCTTCACATTTTCATTTTGAGAAAGTATTACAGGTTTAGAATTTCTGACCCTGAAATCACTCTTCCCACCTTCATCTGACTGGCTACTTTAAATATCTCTCAAATCTCTTGGGCAAGGAGAAGTATGACTGAGCTACTGTTTGTTGCCACTAGGATACAGAGGGCAATGTGAAGTATTCAAGAAATAAAATTTGCTGTCATTGAGGAGGTGTTGGATCTAGTGAAGAAGTGAGAACACATCATTTGTGACACTATGCTCATAACTTCTGCAGCACATGGACCGTGTTCCAGTATCACATGTGACCTGAGTGTGGACATTTGCCCCAGCAGGGCAAAGCTGGTATGTTGTACCAAAAGCCCAGGAGCAGTCTGAGTCACTCAACTGTGTGTCTGAAGCTACTTCTAATGCCCTGCATTTGAGGGAGACTGCATGGGTAGAAGCAGTCTGCACTCCAAAAGGAAAAGCACCACCTTTCATGGAATAACCAGTCAGCTGGATATTGCCAGTCACACAACAACCCCATTTCATAGAATTAAAGAATCATGGAGTCATAGTTTGGGTTGGAAGGCACCTTAAAGATCATCTAGTTCCAACCTCCCTGCCATGGCCAGGTGCACCTTACACTGGACCAGGCATCTCAGAGCCCCATCCAACCTGGCCTTGAACCCTTCCAGGGATGGGGCATCCATAACTTCTCTGGGCAACCTGTTCCAGTGCCTCACCACCCTCACAGTAAATGATTTCTTCTAAGTATCTAATCTAAACCTATTCTCTTTCAGTTTGAAGTCATTCCCCCTTCTCCTATCACTGCATGGTCTTGTAAATAGTCATGCTCCAGCTTTCCTGTAGGCTCCCTTCAGGTATTGGAAGGCAATTAAGTCACCCAAAAACTGTCTCTTTTCCAGGCTGAACAAAACCTATTTTTCTCAACCTTTCCTCACAGGAGAGGTGCTCCATCCCTCTAATTAACTTGGTGGCCATAAATTTCCAGAAAGGGTCACCTCTGTGGTACCCTCTAAAGACTCAACTCTTCCCAAACAGAAAAACAGCGAAGTTCTGGCAGTGATTCCTGTGGGAACAGCAGAGACTGCATGGTCCTTGGATCACGATACTCCTTTACAGCTGTACATGTGCTGCCCTGGACTTCCTCTGGCAGGCTCCAGGCAGACTGGCACAGCTCTGCAGGACATCAGCACTGCGCACTGATATTCTCTCCAAGCCAGTGGAGCTCTGGTCATAGGGCGCTGTGTCCACACTGACCAGCCTTGCTCGCTTGCTCAGCTTACACGGAGCGTTGAGCTGGCACAGCATCAGTCTGCCCTTGGAGCTGGCTGGTTCAGCGTGAGCCTGGCTCCTCCCGCCAGAGCACAGGCACTGCCCTCAGCCCTAAAGGGTTGGTGTGCACTGCTTTGACCAGTCTACCTTTTCCCATATCTATACCTTTGGCTCTTGAGGAGTAATTTAATTTCCTGAATTTTCACTGACTTTTCTTTCTTTTTATTAAAGAGTCTCCCTTCCATCAAAAAAGCGATTTTATACACACTGAGGCGAACAGCCCCCCACACTCCTCCCAGTAAGTCCAACCTATTAAAATTATTTGTAGCCACCTATAGATGGTAAAGTCACTTACCTTATGTCACAGAAATGAGTCACAGAAAATTACAGTCTTTAAATATTATCCAGATAATAAGCTTTTCAAGATGATAGTCTAGATTGAACAGAAGAAAAATTTTGATTTCTTTAGCAAGACAACTTCCTGAAGTTTTGAGTGTGTGTTTGACTTTTTTTTTAATATCTATCCAAAATGGGAATATTTTATCAAACAACTTTTTTTTGTAGAGCAAATAGAAATATACCTTTATCTGCTCGTCTTTGGAAATTATTACTTACGGGCTTGGATTGCTTTTCTTTGTACTGTTTTCAGTAGCCATTTAATAAGAGCTTTCTGATTGCTTGTACCTCAGGATACAGATTTTGACTGTAAAAAAGACAACATGAAAATAACAATTGTTGAGCTTTTTAGAAACCTCAGATAGCTTTTGGTCACTTTCAAGATCATACACGTGCAAAATTCTTTTATATGTCAGTTCAAAAATCAACTCAGCTGTATTTTGTGTTGGTATATAATCCAAGTCACAAAAATTGCCTACTTCTCTTTTGCCTTTGGGCAATTTTTCAATCTTAGCTAAACCAAGTCCATAATGTACGCCTGCTGGCCAACATTCCAGGTAAATGAATAGCTTTTAAGGAAAAATTATGCTGTTTTTCAAAAGCTTGACATTTTTAAAATACAAGTCCAGAATTGAAACCTTCAATAATTTTTCCATGCCTATATGTTGCAAGCAGAAAAATGTTGCACAAATGAATACATCTGGGATTATTTTCAAGCTGTTATTTCCCACTAGGGAAAATATTTAGAAATAAGGCTCAATTTTTTTTTCTGTGCTGAAACTACAAAGAGGCCAGCCATCTTGATGCTTTTCCAGATTTTTTTAATGGTTTTACTGATATTGTATAGTGACTTTACTGCCCTGTTTTGTGTGCCCTTATATTCACCAATAGTAAGCATTTATGTTGGGTTTATTCCAGTTTTTAAATCTGTTTTGTGGCATTTATGACCTAAAGCTAATAAGGACATTCAGTATTTTCTTGTAAAATATTGAAAATACCTTTTACCATGAAAATAAAGGGAAAATGTTTTTAAAATAAAAAAAAAAAAAAGAAAAAAAAAGAAGGGGCTTAACCAAAGGCAGGAATGGAACAGCCCTTATTTTAAACTCAAGCTTTGCCATAGCATTAAAGTGGTGTTTTCTAGGCATCAAGGAACTGGCAGAAACTCATCAAGCCCAAAAAGAGCCCAAAAGAGGTTTGGCAATATCCAGGTACAAAGCTGTACTACTGGATCAGGTTAGGTGGAAAACTTTTAATGAAGTGGATCTTTATAGAAATGTGAGTTGGTTGAAAATGAAACTTTCCCACAGAAAAGGGTTTGGATCCATTTTTGGACATTAAAATCTAGAAGAATTTTTCATTGATCAAAACTGTCTATTTTTATTCTCTTTGTAAAATAGTGTCCTGCTTCTCTGGTTTGAAATTACATTGCCCTTTTGTAAAACAAACCAGCTCAAACATAAAACATGTAAATGCTCTCAGACAAGAAATCTTTTAGGATGCAATTAAGTACAATGCTTCTTAGGAGGAGACTTTTAGTTAAAGAAATATCTCATGATTTCAAGTTGGGTTTTTTCCATGGCCTTTTTTTCCCCTCAGAAATGTGAATATTGTTATGGAGCAGAAATCTGCTTCTTTCCTAGTATGTGTCCAGTGTTTTAATTTCCCTCAAGTGTCTTTTCTGGGGCTTATGTAAGGGCGTGATGCCCATTTTTTAGACTGGAAGCCACGATGTAGAGCTGCCTTGCTAACCGGGTTGGTGGCAATTGTCCTTGAACCCCATTTTTTACACGCAAATATTGGCCAGTGCTTCCCAGGTGATATGAAAGACTTTTCCTCCTCCCTGCTTTATAAATGCACTGCCCTCAGGTACTAAAGCAGCAATGCTTCTTCCCAGCTTGTTTTCTCTGTATAATAGAGGGTTAATTTAAATAAATGCCTTATTTACATTCACAACTGTAAAAAATTGCCTACCAAGACCCTAGGTGCCCCAGCGTGCCACTTGGTGAAATCACGGTAACATTGAAATCATTATTCTGACAGGAACCCAGCCAGCCAGACGCCTACAGAAGCGCTTTTCCTCCCCTTCGCTCTGGGAAGCACGGCCTGCAGGCCTCTCCAGAAAGCTCTCCAGCTCAATTCATTTATTTATTTGCTGCATCGCCAGGTCACTAAATTCTGGTTTCTGCGGCCCAGGGCGGGGGGAGCGATGTGCTGGGGCGGCGGGGAGGCCCTGCCAGCTGCCCCCTCCTGCGGAGCCAGCGGCGGGGGGGAGCAGCTGCAGCTGGAGCTGAGCCTCTCTCCAGGGAAAGGGGGGCCATCGCCACACATCCAACACCACCAGGGCTTCCTGGCCAGCCACCTCGTCCCGGTGTTTACAAGGAACTGCGTGCATTTTAAAGGAAAATGGGACAGCACTGGCCTGGCTCTGCACGGGTCTGCTCCTGCTGGCTTCATGTGTGATGGGTAGGATTTGGGAAGAATTTGGGCTTTTAAAAATTTTTAATTTAAAGTGTCCTGGCGTCGTGAAATAGGAAAAGAAAGAAGAAAAATGTGTCTACAACGAACATCACTCTGAAATTCAAATAATCTACAAGGCATTTCTAGCCAGTAGCTAATTATTATCCAGCTCTCCTCCCTCTCCTGCTTATTAAGAAAGTTTAGATATAAGTTCCCGTTTGCTGTTCAGAATAGCACAGATGGAAGGAAATGAACATGCCATTTGCTTTTTGTGACCTCAGGGGAGTGGAGCAAAATATGGATGTGAAAATATTGCCAGAACCCTGAAAGTTATATTCTTTCATTCATTAATTTTCCTGCTTCTCTATTCCATATGCTGTCCTTTCCTTCAGCTCCATGGAAAAGTACTGACGAGCCAAACGAGCAATACAATTAGAGCTTATATATGACCTGAACGGTGTATGTGGCTTGAGTGGCCCATTAGCCAGGGCGGCTGCCATACAGCCAGAACCACTGAGAGCAGCACAGACTATGGGCACGAAGGTCACAACTCTCATTCTCCAGAACATCTTCTGAGATATTATTTGTGGATTCGTGCATATGAATGGTTCAATACAGCAAGAAGTCACAATGAATAAACAGAAAGGACCAGACTCTTCGTAAGGATGTACACATGGTTCTCATTTTAAGGCCTGAACCAATCCACTTAAGTTAATGTAAATCCTTCTCCAGACTTCAATAGGAATCTAGCCTTTCTGGCTAGCTCTAGTAAAGGACTTAGGCACCTAAGGCAGGATGTAGGTGGAACAGCATCCAAAAGCACTCTCCAGAAACCCGTGCTTGGCTGCTGCCTAATCCTGGAGGCGCCTAGTCTTGCAAGGCACTTCCCTTTTGATTTTAAAGTTTTGTAGGTGACAATAGTCATCCAGATCTTGTCCAGATCAGCCCAGTCTGAGCAGCTCATCATCCAGTTCTTTCCTTGGACTGGTCTAAAGCCAGGAACTAAGCAGAAGACGCTAAGACTTTTGAGGGCCACATCTGGTAGGCATTTTCAAAGCATCCTGGCATACAGTGATAGATCAAATGCTCTTCATATCATTCTGCTTTAATACTGGAATGTCTTCCCACCCAAACCTGAGAAGAACAGAAGATTTTTTTTGTGAAGGTAAAACGATAATATGATGTAGACTGGAAATATGTTTAATTATTCAATGTATCTTCATATCCCTTTTTTTTTCCCCTCTCCTAGGTGTTAAAAGGGTATTTTTAACTCCACTTTTTTTTTTTTTTTTTGGTGAAAAACAAGCACCTAAACAGTCTTATGCCTAGGAATACCCACATTCCTTAAATCAAGGTGAATGGAATAAATGTCAAATGATTACATATGGATGATTTTTTTCCACATCTAAGTTTGAAAATAAAACCTTCAGTCTACATTAAGATTGCAACTCACTAACAAAAAAGAACACTATTTGCAGAAGTCAGGTAAAGCATGGTGCTTTTGAGGCATGGAGGAATCTTGTGTACTACATGAAGACTGCAAGGTTGAAGTAATTCTGTGTCAGATATTTGGCAAAACAGAAATATAGCCACAGAAATAGAACATTTTCAACACATCCTGCTTTGAAAATCAAATATCTTGGCTTCTAAATGGTATTTTTTCATTAAAATAGAGGTTTTGCTGTGGTATTTATGTGTCAGGAGGAGCCCATTAGTCTATGATGATATTCTTTTTCCATTGACATTATCTTTTAATTATATCATTCTGAGCCACATCACTAGTGGAGGATCGATTTTTACAGCCCAGTTTACATATCGCTTCAGCATCTAATTCTGAGGAGGTGTTACACACTTTGAGGTTTCTGCTTCCCTTTTTTAAAATAATTTGGAACTCATGACTGCTTAAAAAGGCATCAACAAAGGTGCCTGTCTTTCCTTTGAAGTCATTTTTTGCGGAAATCACAGTCACTGACCAAAAGGTTTCAAAAGATTAAATTGTGCTTATTTTACGACATTTTAAAACAGCAGGGTTAAATGCTGGGCCAGCTGCCAGGCAGTCAGCAGCACCCATACTTTCATATTCAGCAGCCAGACACATCTACAGCAGTTATTTCTGAGTAGTTATTCCTGAAATATGTCACTCAGAACAGCAGAGGGGTTTTAGTATTTGTGCGCTTTGATGACGGGCTAATGAAAATGTATTATATATGTATGCCATGAGTGTAATGAATTTCAGAGTTTAAAAAAGAAAAAAAAATGTAGTGGGCAAATTAGACATTTTTAATTCTCTTTGTCAACACTGGCTTCTCCGTGTAGTTGGAATCAACATGAAGAGCCACAAAATCATGGCTATGGGACAGCCACAAAATCGTGGCTATGGGACAGCCACAAAATCACGGCTATGGGACACTCGTGTCCCATAGTGTATTATCCACATGCGGCAAAACACTTTACTGCTTGTTGCTTTATGTGGAGGCTGTAATGGACTGAGGCTAGCTTAAACTCACAGAACTATTCAGAAAGGGATTCATAAATCTTGACATCATCTTTGATGAGAAACCCGAGGAGAGGAAGGACACTCAGACACTGCCTGTCCTGGGCAGCAGTGCTGTGGGCTTAGTGGATCTTTTTTGAAGTTCAGCTCTGTTGCAGTCAGGAAGTGATTTACTCCATTTTACAAATTTTCATTCTGGTCTTTTCTTTCTAATCCTCAAGCGATGCCTGGTTTCCCTTGCCTTGGTGTGTTGTTTTTTTTTTTTCATCTGCCTTTTTCCATTTTGAGGACTCACGGGCCAGACTCTCTGTGCTGGTTTCCGTCACTTTGTATTGTGCAGGTGTTCCAGAGCACTGCCTTAACTGGCCCCCGTGGGATGTTCCCTGTGTAAGGAACCATGCAGCCAGTGCAAGGTGGTATAAACAGCTCCTGTGCCAATTCTTCTCCCTGTGCTGGCAGGGAGAGCCATAGAAGCAGAATGGAGTGCTCTTGATTCTTAATGGGTACATCTCAGGGACTGAAACACGAGCTTATCTAAATTCTGCTGTGGCTCAGCCTGACACAGGAGCAGCCATAGAGCTGTGTGACCACAACCAGCTCCCCATCTCCTGCTCTGAGCGGATCTTGGCACAAGGCAGAATATGGACCTTTTATTCTTGTCCTGCTAGCTGGATGAAACCCCACTGTCTACACATCAAAGGGGTTTGATGGACTGCCAAAAATAGTAACCTATACGTAAAACATGTGCTCCATTTATAGCGATCATTTGGAAAGTTTCCTGCTACTGCAGAAATTCAGATTACATTGATTTACTGTTCAGTACTGCAATATACTGAGAGGGTTTTCAATGACTTCTATTGTATGCATTTGCAGAAAGGCTGGGGAGATTTCTTCCTTCCTTCCTTTCCCTTTGGTACACATATATACCAAATACATAATCATGTGAAGTACATCTTTCTGAGGTTTTGCATAGTTCTAGTGAAGCAGGTAAATATCCACTCCACTCTTTGAAAGACATTGTCACCTGTGCTGATGTTTTAGCCTTTGAAAAATGAAGTGCTGTTTCTTTTCATGTAAAAAGAATCTCTCCAGTATTTATGGAATCATTTTATTTTACTTCTCAGTCTATAGGCTGTTAGCTATAGAATATGTCCTGCATGTTTTTACAGGCACGTCAATGTCTTTTGTGGGAACAGTGATTAACATAGCAATTAAACAGGAGGGTACACATGAGAACAGACACCCTGTGTCTGAGCACAGATCTGAATCAGCACTTGAGCTGTGCTGTGGTCAACACACCCTTTCCAAGCCCCATCTATAGCCTACTTTTAGAGTCCTTCCTAGAGGAGTCTTAATACCACTGAACAGCCACAAAGCTGCATTTGTAGATAGACTGAGCTTAAGTTGTTACAGCATGAAAACATGATATATTGGGAAACTGATACATATTAATGATCCATATAAACTGATGTGGACACTTAGAACTAAATCAGGGAGCATAATAGTGCTACATCCTATGCTGAGCCAACTTACACAGATCCACTCTCTGTGTTAACCAAATAGGATTTGATATCTCACTAATAACCAAGGCTGAAAAGAAAGGAGACCATCTGTAGCTCTTATGACTCATAAAAAGGCTCATTAATCCATGCACTCATATATGTATTGTGAAAAGCTCGCTAATATATATATACATATATATATATATAAAAGAAGAGAATAAAAACTGAAGAAAAAAGCAGTGGCAGTAACTGCTGGTCTACAGAGTTTCATCCTATTTGCAAACAGTGGCCTTCTTTGGTTGATGATAAAGAAGACAAACTTGGCCTTCATTTCATGACTCATATTAGGGAAGGGTGTCACATTCTTCTCTCAAATATACAGAAAGAGACCTTTTCCCTTTCTGGTTTTATTTTTATAAAGCCTTTTCCTTCAGACCCTAACTGCTGATATGCACCATAAGAGTTAATTATTCTATCTCTGGATACTATTAAATTCACCCCAATTTGCTCCTCTGTTTCCCGTCTGCTAACGTCTCACGGATCAAAGCTCAATGTAACTATTTTAGGCCAAGAGTTCAAAATGCTACCATTTGTATCATAACTTAACAGGAACGCATGAGTTACTTTTCCTCCTATTAATTAATACCTTTAAGAATTTTGGTGTTTCCTTTTTTTTTTTTTTCCCCTTTTCTTCTTCTTCTTCTTCTTCTTCTTCTTTTTCTTTTTAATCTGAAGAATTAATCCAGGTTTCCCCATTTTATAGTCTTAATCTCAGAGTTTACATCAATCTGTTTTCATGCATCATTATGTCCCAATCATTTGAAGGAGAAAAAAATAATTCAACTAAACACACCAAATAGGAAAAGGGTATATAACATTTCAGAAAGAAACATGGATTTAGGATAGCAGCAAGAAAAAGGAAAGCCTTTTGTCCGCTATTTTTCCTTTACTTGTGAATTGCAAAGCCATTTTTCTTTTGGGATTCCAGCTGTGTTTGCAACCTGAGGGTTTTGCGCAGAAGGAGCTGCTTTAATCAGCCTTCAAACGGGACAGCCTCCGCCCCGGCTCTCCCTGAGTTTCTGCCTACCCAGAACCGCGCCCGCGGAGCGCAGGACTTCACCCTGCGATCGCTTCCATTTCGATGGCCGCCAATCTGCTCTCCACATTGGCATTCCCTAACGCTTCCCAGATTTCCCCCGCCCGCCATCCCGGCGCGGCACGCGGGCGGCCCGCGCTCGGGCNCCGCGGGGAACGGGTCTGGGTGCCGCCGGGAACGCGCCTGGCTGCCGCGGGGAACGGGCCTGGCTGCGGCGGGGAACGGGCCTGGGTGCCTCGGGGATCGGGCCTGGCTGCCTCGGGAGCGCGGGCGCGCTGCCTCCCGGCGCTGGCCTGGGGCACGCCCCGGCGCTGCAGGAGGCTGTGCCGCCCCAGCCGGGTGAAGGAGACGCCAAGGAAAAGACGAGCTCGGTACAGGACTGCGCGCCGTGGTCAGAGCCCGGGCATCGCTGACACGGCCCCTGTGGGCGGCCAGGGCAAGGGAGCTCAAAGCTTTCGTTTAAGTGACAACTCCAGCAGCATAGAATTATTAATTAGGAATTCCTAATCTCTCAACACCTGTACGCAAGGTGAGGTCTCCTCTGGAGGACTGAATCCAGCTCTGGGGTGCTTAGCGCAGGATGGACATTGGCCTGTTGGAGTGACTCCAAAGCGGGGCCACCAAGTTAATTAGAGGCTCCTCTTCTGTGAGGAAAGACTGAGAGAATTGGGATTGTTCAGCTTGGAGAAGAGAAGGCTTTAGGGTTGATCTAATTGCAGCCTTCCAGTAACTGAAGAGAGCCTACGAGAAAGATGGAGAGGGACTTTTTCAAGAGCATGTAGTGACAGGACAAGGCAGGAAAGCTTTAAATTGAAAGGGAGTAGGTTTAGGTTAGTTACTAAAAAAGAAGCAAGGGTGGTGAGGCACTGGAACAGGCTGCCCAGAGAAGCTGCAGGTGCCCCATCCCTGGAAGTGTTCAGGGCCAGGCTGGATGGAGCTCTGAGACACCTGGTTTAGTGGAATGTGTCCCTGCCTGTGGCAGGAGGCTTGGGACTAGATGATCTTTAAGGTCCCTTCCAACCCCGGCCATTCTGTGATATATGTTTTATTATTTTCATTCCCAAAAGCTAATTAAAAGCCTAGGCTATGTAATAGTTCAACCTTCATTTCAGGGTTGTGAATATTTCTTCAGAAACAAGGCATTGGAGTATTGGTGTAAGATGAGAGATTGCAAATTCTTAATTACTATTTCCATGCTGCTGGCAAAGCATTTATCCATGTCAAATACCTACCTAAGTTAAACTGTATATAATTCAAATGCGTTTGATCTCAGCTCACACAAAATGCCCTCAGATGGAAGTAAAAATTTTGCAGAAACAATCATGCACTTTTGAGGTGGTGCTGCTCGAACCATGTAGAGGGACCGGCAATGGCTCCAGCTCAAGGAGTGACATGTCCCCCTCCACAGCCCACAATTCCAGCCTCCCTCCCCTTCCAGTTCCACCCAAAGGCACCAGACTTTCCTTTCTTCCTTTTAAAGTTGTTGCCTGGGACTTTTTATTAGCCATTTAGCCCTGCTCAGCTGTACAGCATGAAGAATGCATATTTTTCCTTCTGCTTAGTGTTGGCTTTATCAGCAAAATTTAGCTGGTGCTTGATGTTCAAAGGGGTGAAGAGATGATGGGAGGGGGGAATAGCCCAGGCCAGCTGTGTGTATACTGACTGCTCATTTAAGCAAAGGCAAGAAAGGCAGCCTGGCTGCAAAAGGTAAAATATTATAGGCTATATCACAAGGCTTGGATGTGAACATACGTACACAATGCTTCTTTCACAGCATTCCTGCTGTAAACTTTGTCCTTTACTGGCTGATTCAATACTCTGTAATGAGAAAGTTGCCTCACTCTGAACTTGCCTGACTTTTCTTTCTTTTCAAAGAATAGTAAGAACAGAAACTAAAACAAAAGACAGAAGAAAAGAAAATATACTCCAGCGTGTGTTAAAAGAATCTTTCTTGGAAAATGAAACGCCATGGTACCACTGGGATCAGCCATTCTTGGAAAATGAAAAGCCATTGTACCACTGGGATCAGCCCTTCAAAACCTCTGAAATTTTGCCACAGCCTCCACAGCTGCTACAGAAATTCATTTGATACAGTGCTGCATTCCCTTTATGGTTAATTCACACTTATCCGGTGGGTGACCTCTCCAGCTCACAGACAGACAGGGCAGTAAGTGTGAAGTCACCTGAATCCAGAAGCAGTACAGCTATATTGCATCATCTGTATTCCCTAGTTCAGAGAGGTGCCATATGAAGCGTCAGCTTTTTTTCTCTCTCTGATCTGACCTTGTCAGTTGCTGTAAAATAAGTACTGCTCTGTTTGTTTTTGGTTGGCCAGGGTACCCCATTCATAGCCCTGAGTAACAGAATCCTAACTAAACCACAGACATCACGCACCCATGGGAACACCTGGTGCTAATCCTTATCACATTGCTGTTATGCTTCCTAATTTACTGCTTGTCTCAGAGACATTATTTCTTTGCTCTGTGCAAATCTCCTTCAGTAAGCAGGTCTTCTTTCTAGACCTTTGTTTGCATGTATTAATGCATACAAATTGCTCCCTAAATTGTTAACTACCTTAGGGCACTTTGTAATCTGATGGAATCCAGACTGTGTTTGATAAGCGTACAAATTCCTAGGAACTTGCTGGTCCATGTTTTAATCATGAATATCATCATGTGACTTGACAAACATTTACTTTTTAAATGAAATTATTCTACCTTACATATGCAGATTCAGGAGACCCTAGTGGTACTGTGGCTTTTCATTTTCCAAGAAGGATTCTTTTAATACAGTCACTGTGCTGCTAATGATACAACCCCAGGAACAGTCCTGGAAACCTAGAGAACTGGAAAGTATTCAATCAACATATCAGTTTATTGCTAAAGCAAGATCATATTCCAATGGAGAGAATATGAAAACCAATATACCAATAGACCACACTCTTTTATTAACTACTGAGTGTTTTAAAACACAACAATGTGCAAAGTCTTTGTGCAAATTGAGTGCCAGGTTTCACTTTTGGACTATTGAATGTTGCTATTTTGATAGATTTTGAAAGATTCGGTCCAGTAAATACAAAACTGACACATGTGCACCAGAACAGCAAATTCTAAAAATGCATATGATGCACAAAGAGCCCAGAATATTTATTTTTAAAGTATACTTTTATACATAAAAACATACTTTCATATGTTGTCTGATAGCTGTTAGGAATGCTTAAAGAATTACTTTGTAATTGCACTCTCACAGGATGTCCTTTTGTTTTTCAGAGGAGTATTCCCCAGTGTTTCTCTTTTCATTCAGATGCCTTGAGCACGACCACAGGAAGACATTATTTCCCCCTTACCATACAGGAATATGTATCAACATAAGATCCATGCCATGCTGTTACACTAACAATTGTTCAGTAATTTATTTCTCTTGTTTCTCTCTTTCCAGTGGAAATACGTGATCCAAACCTGAGCAAACTGACTGCAGACATTTTTGTTGACCTTGTAGGCTTTGATTCAGAATCTGTGATACAAGAGAATCCGTCGTGCAGGACGGAGGTGTAATTCCATCAAGGACTTCTGGTGACCTCATAAACCATGAGAGCTGGCATGGACTTTAATGGGCACCACGTGGTTAAGTTCCCATGCATCATTTTGAAAATGTAGGGCTTCATTTGATATTGCAGAAGGATACCAGACCTACCATGTCAAATTGTTTCTCTTTCTTCTAAAGGAGGCACCCGCTTTATGTTACAGTCAGTCCTCTTTGGTAGCAAATGAAATATGCCATTCTGGAAAATTAGTATTTTCTCTGGCAAAATGAACTTGAAAAGTGCATTTCATAGAAAAGCACGTATTTGGGTTATTATACTCTTTTAAATAAACTTTCTAAAATGATGGCAGTAAATTCAAGGAAAGGTGTGGTTTTTGCAGGACTGGCTTTGCTTGCAGATTTGTAAGTAAGAGACATTTAAAAAATATTAATTCGTACATCAGTTAGAAAATATAGGAAGAGATTGTTATGGGTCAGTTGAAAGAGTAGACCATGTTAAACCCAGTGTAAGTCAAGCTAGATAAGTTAGCTCAAATTACTGATGCTGAATGACCTAAGTTAAAAGTTACTTAACCTAAAGGAGTTTAACTGTATTCAGTACACCAGTTCTCGGATTCTGTTGTTACGAATTTCCAGGGCTTCGGTAAGGTTGACTTAAAGTTTCAGTTGCTGAAATTTGTTCTATCACCTCTGTAAGGCGCTTGGAGATATTCTCCTGCCTTCTCTCAACCTGGATTTTGCCTGCTGAAACCAGTGAACAGCCACTGTGCAAACCTGTACAAAGCTCATTGTTATCAGCCTAAAACTAAGGTCTGTCAGTGTGGCTATGATTCAGGTAAATGTGGCAATAGAGACATAACCTAAGAATGTCAGCTTATCGTATTTATCATTTATGACATTGGTCTGTAACAACGAGATGCTCTAAAAATTGGTCATCACGATGAGTGCATCCCAGGAAAGGATCTGTCCTTCTTAATTCTGAGAGTACAGATCGGTGAACTGCCTAGTCTCTATTTTGTTCTCAACATTCTAACTAATTTTATTCCTAGATTGGTCCATAAATAACAAAATCTTTCTGGCATGGCTAGATGATTCCTGGATTATATACATACTAGGATATGTTATTTTTTATTCAGCTCTAGGTAACAAATCATCTTGATATTAAAGGGGGAAAAAGGATACCTTCTAGACAGAATATCCAAAAACTACTTGCTCTGGCCTTTCTGCCACCTTAGTGTGACATACTTGGTGTTTGTCATTCTCTGGGATGACTTCTGAACTACATGCATCACTGCTCCCTATGCTATATTGCAGTGAGAAGTACATTTTTTCACCATGTGCATGGCTTTTTCATAGGGTGTAGCTCACCTTTTATATATTCAGTGTCCTAGACCCAGGTAGAATAATTGCATTTCTTAAATTTAATTTAAATCTCATCTGAAAGAACTGCAAATGTGAATGTATGGGAGAGGGTTGGTTCTCTGGTGTTGGTATCATAGTACAGTATATGTAGATTTTATGCAAGAAGTTCGCTCTTAATGACACTCAGAATTATTCCAGTTTTAATCTCATAGCTGAGGTAGTTAATGAATTACAAGCATATGGAAGACTCTAACAGACTTGGGATGCAAATTGTACTGTACTAGGTTAGATAGTTTGTACAGGAGGAGGATCCCCAAGGCTTGTTGAATAAATAGATGCATCTTCTCTGTACTCCATGAAAAATGATGTGTGTTTTTGGTTTGTTTGTACTACTTTCTCCACATGAAACGTGTGTTTCATCCAACAATTCTGTGGTTTCCTCACTTTGTGATAATAATTAACACCCTTACTGAAGTCTAAGCCATGATGACATTTGTTTAGGGGCCTGACTCTGATTTTTGTGGCTGTTTTGCCTTATGTTACTTTCAATATGCAATTGAAACCATTTTTGAGAACCCAAAAGTTCAGAGATTCTCGTTTTCTTGGTCTTACTGGCCATTTAGAAACTCTTTCATGCAATGTATTCTTCAGCCTTTGTGGAAACACAGCCTCTCCAGCCATGTGCATCTGGGTTGATAGTAGCAAGCTTAAACTAAAGCCAGCAATGCAGGGGTCTAAAATTTTGAGGGTTGTTTTTTTGTGTTTTTTTTTTTTTTTCTTTTTTTCTTTTCCTTTTTTTCTTTCCTGAAGAAGCAGATAAATGGATATAACCAGTAAAAAAGTAAAACAGTCATAAAGTAACTATTGTTTAGGAGGTAAATGTGTTAGGAGACAAAAAAAGAAAGAATATCTTAAACCTTACTTTAAAGATTCCTGAAGCTTTGGGGAAAATTAATTTTAAGAAATATGACAATGGTTCTCTACTCTCCCCAATAATATAAAAAAGATTAATAGCTTTGGAGTAGATGTACATATTTTGAACTTCCTTTCTGGACAGAGCACAAAGAAAACCTGGCTTGTTTGTGGTTGTAGAAGAATCATAGGTGGCTTTGTATAAGAAAGGCAGGTAGCTGCCAGGGACATCCAGGCCTTCTTCCCTTTCCCTGTTCTTTTTTTCCATAATAACTTTTTTCAATATGTTGTCATTTTTTTCCCGATTTCCCTAAATAAAATGAAATGTCAAATCAGCAGAGAATTAAAATGTATTTATAAAAAAAACAACCAAAAGGGCATCTGATGTTTTACAGACATTCCAACACCTTCAGGAAATTTGAACTCACACCAAAGGGTCTGATATTCATTTGAATCTCCATCTGTGCTGAAGCACATGTGTGCACACAACACACATTGAACCACTACAGTGGAAAAAAAAAATCCCTGCTCTTAAATTATAGCAGCTCTCTACAATTCTTCTGTAACCACAAAGGCTTTGGTAGTTTTGAGACATTGCAGTGGCTTCGGGTGATCTGGTCACAGAGCTTAGTTTTGTTAAAGCAATCCCTTTGCTGAAAGGTATGGAAAAGCTGTAGGAGAAACACAGGGAGCTGGAAGTTCACAGCATGAGGGTAGTTTGGAGTAAAGGGGAAGGGTTCAAGAAGCTGTTGTGGCAGCAGACACCCTACAGCCAGAGTTAATGCTGGAAACACTGCAGTTTTAGTTCCCTCACCAGAAATCCCCATGCTCGCAGGAACGGATATAGTCATTAGTCCTCAATGGGAATATGACCTTTCCCTTTAAGTATCTGTGTGATGCTTTTGATCCTTTTGACTCTCTCTAAGGGATAGATTAAATATGTGGCACAATGTCTACTCCTGAGTGAGGATTAAGCCTGGCTTTTGGAAGCAGAACTATATTGCCATCACCATTTATCACATTCTCTGGAGACCTGTTCTCCATTTTTCTTCCCCTCCCCCCAGACTTTTAGAAAATTCCCCTTCTCTGGGGTTCAGTATTGATCTCAGCTGCGTCAGCCTTGGCTTCACTGTAGTTACTTCTGATTTTACACTGAAACAGGTCCTGTGTCTCAGATATCTTGTTAAACAAAGTGCTATTCTGAGGCTCAGGTCTTATGCAACCTGCACCTTCTTCACATATTTTTGTGTTTGAATTTTAATAATAAATACCTTAACATGATTTATAGTTTTGTATCACTCTGTATTTCAGTGGAATTCCCTGAGGATAACCCTTGCCTTTTAATACTTGTATTCTGATTTAATGAAGCAGTGAAACATATGATTACCTTCAGGACCCGTGTAAATCCCATTAACTTCAATTAAGCCCAAGAACATGCTTTAGTGCTTCACTAACCAGGGATGCTTAAGGCTAACATGCACATAAATGTTTTGCTGAATCAGTTCCTAGTGTATTATTAATTTTTATTCCTGTTTCTCTTTTACTCTGATGATATAATAATTTTGCTCTTGTAGTATCCTTGCACGCTGCTTTCAAGTTAGAAATTACCCTGGGACAGAAGGTCTCATTCAGGAGAGGATAAAATTAATCCGTTCTGCAGCTGTGAACCAGAGAAGTCCCAGCAAGCTTCCCAGTAAAATGAAAAAGTGATGGTATGCCACTCTGGCTCATAAAAATGTAATTTAAGCATTGCCCTCTCAATAAAAATATCACATTTAGGACACAGTAATCCCCTTCTGAGCCTTATCTTACTTTTCAACAGCTCTTTGGACTCTTAGAATTGATGCACGTTGAATTTCCTGTTGGTCAGGTAGCATGACTTTCTTCAGCTCCCTCCCACAACCACAGCTTTGCACGTCATTCTAAGCAGGCAATATCCAGTCACAGGCAGAAAGTGGAATCTGTGGTCTAAAATTCAGTAAATTCAGGAGCTTTAGGGTACTTAGTCGACAGACTTCAGAACTACTACTGCTCAGAGCTGTGGCCTTTGCAATATTGCACCAAAATGACTGAAACTTCAAAAATGCTTTTCAATTGTTTTCTCAAGACTCTTGCCAGAATCTTTGCCTTCTTTTCATACTTTTTTCTTTTAATGAGCTCCTGATTTATGACAAGAAATCACCAGACACCTAGGTTCTCCGGGCTTATTAAAGCAGACAAATTCTTTGGTGTTAGAAAATCATCGTAAGAATGTATATTTTTTCCATACTAGGTTGAATCATTATAGGCAAGTGCCCCAGTCCTCCTCCCAGCTATGGTCTGGAGGTGTTTCAGCACGAGGAAAAAATAACCCTTTCCAGTTTCTGGCTCAATAAACCCAATGTTTTCAGTAGGGGCAGAAGGTTGATTCCTTTCTCTTCCCCACAGTATTCAGCATTTTACCTATATTGAAAGATTTGCTTGCTCTGCCTGAGCATGTACAGTGTAGTTTATCTTCCAAATAGGAGTCATCTTTCTAGCTTCCATGTCTGAGCTGCACTGGTGATTTATATGCTCACTGTCTGTTTTCACAATGTCTTTCCTGGCTGTCTTGTATCTCTCCCCTGTGGAGCACTGGGCCTTAGAATCACTGCAATAAGGACAGGCAATCAGTCTTCTTTAGATACATATTGGATTTTACTGGTGCCTGAGTCTATAGAACGTGCCAATGTCTTGTGGTTCTGGAAGGGAAACCTCAGAAAAGTGTGGAGTTTTGGTTTGGATAACAGAGGAGCTGGTTGGGACTTTTTTAAACAAAATGTTCTTTTTTTATTGTTCTTTTCATCAGATAATGCTGGGAATAGATGAGCAAGTTTCAGAAGGAGTTTTGGAGCTGCTGGGTGATGTTTCTGCTCAAAATCACAGAGCCATATGTTAGCTTCGCATTCTCTCTTTGGAAGCAGACTCATTGCAAAACACAGCTCTGCTTCATTCAGATAAGGGATTTAAGACTATAGAGATGGCCACATCAGGCAGCCCAAATGCCTCTCCAGCCCTGCAGCCTGTCTCACAATGGTCAGTAGTGTGTGTCTGCCAAACACATACTGAAATTTTCTGTGCCAGTGCAAATTGGAGTCAGTCATGTGACATGTCTGTAATTAATAGTCCTGGATTTTTTCCCCCCATTTTTCCCATTTCTCCCCATTTCCCCATTTCTAGCCACTTTACACACAATATAAAATTGTAGCACCTGCAACATCCTGTAAAAAGGGTTCACAGAGCTTGCATGTACCACGTATGAAGTGTCTTGCATGAGGGATCTCTACTTTGGGCTTGCCAATTGCTATTTTATTCGATAATCTCTAGTTCTTATATGGGAAGAATCCATGCACTGTTATTTCTATTCACCTTCTTCTTGCCATTCAGTGTTTTATTAGGCCTATATTACTGCTTCTCCAGCCAGAACAGTCCTGATCTGCTCAACCTTCTTCATACAGAAACTATTTCACACCTTCCTCCTTCAATGAAATTTATCTGAAACAATTCCAATACAGTCTCCTGTCTGTATCATATCAAATGTGCATGGTTTAGCCTCAGGCTACTGAGGGAATTTTTTTTGGTAAATAAAGACTTAAATGTTATCTGAAGCGAGATTTTCCCTTTGGTTTTAGAAAAGTTGAATGCTTCAGTCACAGAAGACCTGGATAGTCCTTTCCTTTCAGTCCTTCAATGGATATTTTTTTCAAACAAAGAATACTATTATTTAATACCCAAAGAAAAGATAGCAGTGTCTGAGGTCACCTCTATAGCCAAAATTGTTTGGCTTGGAAATAAAAATCTTTGGACTGTCTGAGCTGCCTGAATTACCAGGTTATTTCTTTCTGTCTGAAACAAGGCTTTCTTTTGCTTTTCTCTTGGAAAGGCCCTTACTTCATCCCGCCATAGCATGAGGGGTGAAGAGGATAAGAAGAAAAATATAACAAGAGACTGCAAAACAGCCAGCTCTAACCTCTGCAGTAAGTGAGACACAATTACACAAATTTTATGTTCAGTGTGAAAAACTTCTCTTCAATTCACTCGCCTAAACACAAATGGTGGGCACCATTTGAGACAAAACTGGCTACCTGGGACACCAGATTATCTCTTCCCACATAAGGAGAAGCTGTATCTTTCTGAAGTGACAGCTAGTGAGCTGACTAGGTATCTTTAGGGTTTAGAAATACCACAAGACACGTGTTTGTCAATTGTATTGCAAATCTTATTTCTTTCATTCTGGTTTTCACTGTCTGTGCCCTGTGTATTTGTTTTAATTTACAGGTGTAGTGCAAGTCAGGTACAACACCCATTTGGGTATAGTTCTGCTCATTTGTTAAGGATGTGCACAAAATTCCATTCCCTAAAAATACAGTAGAAACAACAGATCATGTTTTTAACTTACTTGCAGTATCTCCATTGCTTTCAGCACTCAGGTTGATGTTTTACATTTCTCTGGTGATCTGCACTCTTGTGACTGTTTCCTCTAAGACTTTGTCTTATTTTTTTTAATGATCTTAAGGCAGTGGTTCAACCCTGCATTACATTCAAGGATTCTAGGTCCATTTGATTTTGACTAGGGTTCGACCTTCCTGTGTCCTTGGGTATTATTTTCTGCTGTTTCCAGATATGTCTATACATAAATATATCTTTCACTTAACTTGCTGAATCCAGAAACTTTATATACATCAGTCATAGGTTATTGGTGACAGCCTTGAAAACCTTCCATCTTTTAAGATTTACTCAGAAATTCAGAGGTTACTAAAAATAGATTACAGGGGAGTCAAATGCCTGCAGCTGAACAAAGGAAAAAGACTATCTAAGCAATCCAGTAAGATATACATATATCATTTAAAATATGTTAGTTGCCAATGAGATGTGAACCTATTTCAAGGTTCACTTTTCTTTTGTGAATTAATTGGACCAGATTTAAGTTTTCTCACCAATTCTTCCTTTTCTGATCATAGACTCCACATAAGCAGTGTGGGTTGGAAGGAACCTCTGGAGACTGTGTAGTCCAATCTCCTTCCAGTTAAAGAAGGCTGCTCAGGGCCTGGTGCAATCACCCTTGGTGTATCACCAAGGGAAGACTCTTTACAGACTCTCTGGCCACCCACTCTAACAGTTTTGGGTTTGGTTTTTTCTACACCTAGTCAAAATTTCCTGTGTTCCAACATGTGCCTCTTGTGCTGTGGCCCTCTGAGAGCCACAGTGGCCTGTAAGAGGCAGATCAGGTTAGCAGTCGAGATACCTGTGTGTGTTACAGGGTGATTGTTAGTACTGTAGCCTTGAATGCAGATGCACAATTTGATTGATCACTTGTGCAATAACGATTTCTACCTCAACTTCTAGCATTATCCTTTAAAATGAAACTTTCGAGAGAGAATCACATCTTATATAATTGTTATGGTGGCCGTTGGGGTCTGGTAGTATGACCCAGATGCCGCGACCTTCCTAGAGAGAGGTCCCGCAAAGGACAGCTTCCTAGAGGTCTCGGGCAGCCCTCTGGCACCCGGGATACCTCTGCCAAGGGACAGCCTGGGGCTGTAAGCGATCAGCTCTTAGCAGTGATTTCAGCTCAGTGGCTCCAGCTCTGCCTTGTGAGGTAACCCCAGGCCGACACAGGGGGAGACAGGAGCAACAGGAGCACCTTGTGGCGATTCCACAGAGAGAGCCTTTACTGTCCAGCACTCTGCAAAGGGAATCAATAATACCACCACCCTCCCTGATCTGGCCAGAAGCCATATCTATATGGGGGAAGGTGGGGGTGGTCCCAAAGGGAGCGACCAATGGGTTACAAGGGATTTACATGTGCGCCAAGGCATGGTGGGATCTCACCTTAACCTAAAAAGACTGTTTTTTCCTTCCCGGGGACAATTAGTGTATACTTGTCTCAGCCCATCTTGGAGGGATCTTTCCAAGGGAGAGATATGCCAAGCCTATCCTCATTCACGGGATCTCAGTCCAGCCAGAGGACTGATCCCACCAAGCTGGATCCCTCCAGGGACGCATGAGGCCCAGCTAATTACAGTCCAGGTAATAGACTTCTCTCCGTGTGAATAATCTCATAAAGCTATTCTTGTCGCCATGTAAGGACTTAAACCTAGGGAATACAGACTGGTCTAGATATTGTTAAAGTCTGGTTCTGGGGATTTGCATTCTGTATTTACTTACTTCCTTGTAAGTTTATGATGAGACCTGGCAAGCAATTTGAGCCGACAGATGAATGGAGAAACAGTGCTATTACAGCTGTTTTATCTTTGGAAACTCAAACTAAAATGTAAATTTTTACTTTCAAAAATACGTCTTTAAATCAATTTCCTAAGAAAAAGAAACCCAATGGATTTACATTTTAAAAAATTTTATTTTCTTTTTTAA
>VYZQ01033044.1:5964-20164 GCA_013400655.1 Mystacornis crossleyi | reverse complement strand
AAACAAAGGGAAATTACTTTGGCAGTTTTCTCCAGCACTGTATAGAGAAATGTTCTGAATGTTTTGAAAAGACTTAATTTTTTTTTCTTTAAATCTGTCTTTCAGTATTTTCCTTCACTGATGTTTAAAGGCACAAATAATAGATGTGGATGATTTTCAGGAAGTTCCAAAGATAGGACAGGGTCTTTATCAATTATCCTTTATTCGATAGGACTGTGACTCTGATTTAAATGCCCAGTTGCTGAAGTAATGGCACAAATACATCGAGGGACCTGTGCTTGCACATCCTTGCCAAGGGCATGTAATGAGTCAGATGAGTGGCCATTCTCTGATCTGCTCAGGAGAAAACACTCAGGAGACAGCCCTCAGGAGCTGGAAGTCCACCTGAGATTCAGTGTCCTTCTTCTGGTGCCCCATCTCCTTCCTCAGTGGCCCCAAAAGTCAATAAAAGCGTGTGAATGCCCCTGGGCCTCAAGGAAGGACTGTCATGGGGGACTTATACCCAGATGGGGGACTGGGATGGTCCCAATGCGAACAGGAGAAGCTGTTAAAGGGCAGGAGAGGTGCATTATATGAGGACTTTGGTCATCTTTTAACCTCCAAGGAAAATTATGCCTGGCTCTACATTAATTGTGGGGTATAACAATACTACCTCTAGGATGCTTTTACCTGTACATGCTCACAGGAATGTGCAATTACGGAAAGTACCTCTCCCTAATGTCATGTGAAAAATATTTGGAATATTGGGGAGGGGGTGTTGTGTTTTATTCCACAACGGAAGTGTTCCGTTTCTGTCTCTTTTCCAAAAAGTGATTGAAAGGCTTGAATCTTTGGGTTTTATCCATTTGGCTGAGTATCGTTGAAGTGGTCATTTGAGGGTTGTTCAGNCAGGGACTCAAAAAAACTCCTTCCCAGTTTATTGTTGTGAATAGCATGTGATCGACATTCTCTTCTCCCTACTTCATCTTCCCTTAGCCTAATAATTCCTTAGACAAAAATAACTCCTTAGGAAAAAAAAAAAAATGCACTCACATGAGTTGGCACTTTTTGCACTGTAAAATATCCTACTGGAAAAATTCCTAAGCAGCTCCCCTTATAGATGTTCGTGCTATCAGTGTGTGGATACAGTTTATTTCATTGTACCATTATTGACATTGACAAAGAATTTCTTATCTCTAGCTTCTAAAGATCAAGCAGACATCAAGATTTCTCTCCAACAAGGCAAGCACATGATGAAGTTAGTTTGCACCTTGAGAGTTCATTAAAGGTGCTGTTCCAAGAAAGATACATAGCCAGGGTTTTGCCAATGAATGACCTTGGATTTTTTACTTACTTTATATTACATTTGGAATTATCGCATAAATTGTGAGGACCTGTTTTCATAAGATTTAAGCATGTGCACTCTTGTTCTCAGTTTCTAGCAGAGCATATCTGCAGGTCACGCTGTGGTACAGGATCACACAGTCTCAATATTCTTTGAGATCAATATAATCTGTTCCTTTCCCATCATCATGTGCAGTAGCAAACACAGGATTTTCTGACCCTGGGTTTTCACAAACCAAAGGATGTGGAGAAGGCACTGGGGAAGAGGAGTTTTAAGTAAAAGCTACAGGATCAGACCCATTTTTATTCAGATACCTGTAAATTGGCACCTTAGGGATGGATTTAACTGGATGTGGGGAGGACCATATGGTCATTCCCACACCACGTGTCCCAGGGCACGTGCAGTGCCTTGTTCCCCTCTCTACAACAATCTGAATCTGCATTTGTATAGTCTTCTAATACAAAACCAGACAAAATACAAGACTGACATTGAAAGAAGCATCCACACTTTCACTGCTCTAATATAATACTGCAAGTTCTACCTACAGCTCAATCTCATAAAGACCAGGAAATTCTTCCAGTTTAATGACTAAATTCATTTTTCCTTCCTTGAACTAAATACACAGTTATCAAAGCCAGAAGGATCACTGACAGTTTCTCCCAGCTTTCACTGTAAGCTGAAAATAGCATTCTCATCACAGAATTAATTAACGTTCTTAATGCAAAGAGATAGACGATAGATTTACGTTCCACATGTTATTGAATAACTCCCACACTTAATATTGCTTTGGCACATTTTATGTTCCTGGAGTTAAAGTGCACATCAATAGCTCAATGCATCGATAACCTGAGTGTCAGTGCTGCTATAAAACCTGATTCTCCTTGAATTTTGCAGTTTTCAGTACACCAGTCTCCTGGAAAGGGGCCCTTGTTGATGCTGTGGAAGTGGCACACTGATTAGAGGAGCTGAATGATATAAATTAGATTTTTTTTGTTTTGTTAGCCTAATTCCATCTTGTTGAAGAATTGCCTTTACAAGGATTAAAAATTACACTTTGCTTTCATTTTTCCACTGCTTGGAGTTTGTCTCCTCTTGGGTGAATCAGCCACTTCCAAACTCAGTTCAGGTCTTTATGGGGCTCAGTGAGACACCACTGCTTTTAAGGCATAATATAAATTACTGGAATTGAAGTTTTTGAATAGAACAGAATAGAATAGTTCAGTTGAAAAGGACCTACCATGAACCTTGAGTCCAGCTGCTCTTACTGTCCTCTGTTTTAGTTAAAAAGGACAGAAAAAGTGCAATAACTATTGCACAACCCCTCAGAGTGGTATTTTTTCACTAGAGCAATAATTGCTTTGGATAGCACAAAAAAAGGCATGTGAAGGTGTTTGGAGGTGCCAGATTTGTTGGGCTTTTGTCAAGGCATTACATAGGATAGATGGAGAGGGTTGAACACGGTTTCGACATAGCTCGCTTAATCTCACTAACTGCAATTTTATATTTACAAGTTTAAAGTTAATTATTTCCTTTACTCTCTTTATTTCCTTCTTTCCTTTCAAACTGGAAGATATTTTAGCACTCAACAAGCTCTCAAATAGGCTTCATTCAAATAGGCTTTTTCTGGAGAAAGAACAAAGGTATGAATGTGCATCTAGTTCTAGTTATGTGGTGATATCATACCAGCAGAATCTCCATTCAAATTTTTGAGCTAAATGCAGTAAAACTGGTGTGTCATCAGTCTCAGTTCCACACTTAACCAGCCTGCTCTCCTGGTAAGATATGATCTAATATAATTTGAAAAGAGATAACATCAACTGGGAGGAAAGTTTGTGTCAATAAGCTTAGAAGGGGTTTTTCTTTGCCTAGTAGCACATCATTTTACTTGTTATTTGATTTGTAAAATCAAATACACTATAGTATGAATCGTGGTTTTGTAGCAACAACAACAAAAAATTTAAAATACAGTATTTTCCAAGTAGTGAACCTTAGAGTGGTAAGGCTATACTGATATCTCCTTTTTACACCTGAGACATTGAAGAATGGAAAATATAATATGGTTCATTTCAGCAGATTTCAGGCATGCCCATGCACTTTTGAAATCTTTAACTGGACTTTCCTGCTCTGGCCCTCTTTGCAGGTGGATGAGAAAAACAGGCATTTTCTATACACACTTCATATGACCTAATTGAGAAGAATGTTTTAGAATGAGATAAATAGTTCTGGGCTTCACAGGATATATCAACCAGATTTCCCCTGTCTGTAAAGAAAAACTGGATTGACTTTCACGGATGTAGACGCCTCTGTTGCCAACATTTATCTTTGCTCAGATGGATCCTACCCCTTTGGGAGACAACTCAGGAAGTCTGCGATGGAACAGCATTTCTCCAGGGTGAATATCATGACCACCCCTCAGAAACCTGAAAATCAGGTTCTGTCAAATGTAATGCTGGTATAACTCTCCCTCCATACTTCCCAGCCTTTATCCCTAGCTACCCTACTTATCATATGGCCTTCAGCAGAGTTGCTAAAAAAATAAATGTGTGCTGGCCTGCAAGCTTGCATTATTTGCTACCTAAGCAGAAAGTGCTGCACCACTCCGTTGAACACTTAAAAGACCAACAGATCCCACTGCCAGAGTCTTTATGCTAAAAGCTGAGGGCAAAAAGAGTTAAATCAACTCCAGGTCATCTCAGAGCCTTCCTCTACTTGAACTTAATCTCTGTTGGAATCAGCCTGACTCATTGTTATGCATTTAGTCCATGATGTCCATGAAGCAATAGACGAGGATGTCCAAGCTGTGGCTCTTGAGTCACAAGCAGCTCATCTGCGACAGTTGTCACGTTGTGCCAGGTCACTGGCATGGCTGAGGGACAATTTGCACCTTGGGCAGGAGTTTACAAGCTATGCCAAATTCTTGGATAAGGGAGGAAGTCAGGCAGGGCTGCTAAGGCAGGATCCAGCCCCCATCCACTGGGCAATGGCGTGAGTTTGGCAAAGCCAGAGTCTCTCTCTCGGCTGTGAAACATGGCAGGAATTCCCTCCATCGTTGCCACCCTGTGCTCCCTGCCTCTCTCCCCTCACAGAGATTTTGGAAGGCGACCCACAGAAATGGGGAGGTAGGAGGAGAACAACAGTATCCAAAGAACATGGATAATTGCTTACAATTAATACTGACAATTGCAAAATCACATGTGAAAGAGTTACATTACACAATCTCTTACATAACACCTAATCTTAACCTAATTCTGCTCCACTGAGTATGCCTTGTACAAAAATACTGTTGTCATTTAGAAGGAAGAATATCCCCATTTAGGTAAAATTTAAAAGTGGATGTTACAGCTCTTGAATTATTCAAGAATCTGATGAAAAAGCAACATTTCTGGTTTTACTGAGGTTTATTTCATTTAAGACATTTTTGCCGTAATATCATTCGCTATCTTAACTCCTGGGAAACTGATGTAGATTATTAAATTGTGCCAGAAGTAATTTTGAATGGTTCTAAAAGGAGGCAAAAAAATGAGCTTCTTAACAGAAAATGACAGTACATTTCCCCTTCCCTACTCTTTGATTTTCTTTTTCAACAGCATATTCCCAAATGGCTTAAAGGCATTTTATATTTCAACAGGCACTTTTCCCAGTTTCAGCAACCCCAAGGGTTATCCTACCCCTGTTAAGGAATGTACCTCATTTTTGAGTGTTTTCATGAGCCCCAAATTCTGTGTCTGTGAAATATAACTAGATGTTTTAAAATAACTGAGCATCTCACAAAAAAATTTGTGCCTGGGTTGGGTACAAGTTACTGTTATTATTACTATTATTGAGTGCAACTGTTAAAGTGCATTATTGCACATATTTCATGAGCACTCATCCCTTAAAATCTGGAACCATTTATCTGTTTTTAATGTGCATCACACTTTCTAATGGAAACCGAGGTCTGCTCTAACTTCTTGTGGCAAATTATCAAAGTTTATGAGGAAGAGAGGTAGACTCCTTAAGAAATTGCCCATATGTCTCACTAAAGAGGGAGCTGCTGAAACAGATTTGTGCACAATCAGACTTAGCTGAACTTCTGCAGGGAGGTCAGTTTGTAAACGTGGTGTCTAGAACTTTACCCCATGTCCTACAAAATACAACCCAGAGGAATACTAGGGCATCATCCTGAAGTATCCTCCTGATATTGCTCTGCAATATCTAACTTCTGCTCCAGAGTTTAGAGGAGGCACTCAGAGGGACACTGGGTTTCTGTAACCCAGGATACAGCAAACAGTCCTTTCAGTGCTCTTGTTACGGAACAGTAAGCATGAAATCTTAGGATAACAGTCTCAGTTTTTATTAGGTTGGATGTTGATTGCTCTAACAAGTTAAACTTCTGCCTGGCTATCATTAGATATAATTTGCCCTGGAAGTGATAACAGGGTAGGTCTTTGTGGCTGCAGCACCCTCTTCCTTACAGTTGTAGAAATATAACACTGTCATTAGCTGAGGCTGGAAAATTTAAGGAAATGTGAAAGCAAATAGGGATCTGTCTTGGAAAACAGTCTGCTGCTGATGATTTTGAATTATAAATTTATTAATTGTATGTTCCTCTAATATTACTTTTTCTCAATTGCTATAGAACTTACTGCTGTGGGTTGTTTTAAAGGCAAAAGAGATAAATTAATCAAATTAGCAAAATAATCTGTCAAAGTTACCACACATTATTCTCCAAATAGTTTCAGTTGATGTGATGTAAATCACTAATTATCAAAGCATTAATTATTCCTATTCACTTTTCCTCAAAAACTTCTATCATTCACTGTTAAAATAGGATTCTGGGGAAAGATTAATTTTGATTTGATCCTGGATATCGAACTCATGTTCCTGTGCTTTAAAACACTACCATCATCTGAGAAGAAAACTGCAAATAGAATGGGGTTCTGCGTACTGGAAAATAAGATCACAAAATCATAGAATCATAGAATGATTTGGTTTGGAAGGGGACCTTAAAATCTCCTCTTGTTCCAACCCTCTGCTATGGGCAGGGACACCTCCCACTATCCCAGGTTACTCCAGAGCCCCATCCAACCTGGCCTTGGACACTTCCAGGGATGGGGCAGCCACAGCTTCTCTGGGCAACCTGTGCCAGGGCCTTGACACCCTCACAGGGAAGAATTTCTTCCTAATCCAAACTCTCTTTCAGTTTCATTCTTCTTCAAGGGACAGTACACCTCAAAAACAATACAACACCCTTCCATTTTGTCTTGCATTTCAAAAAGAAATGTGAGCCTGGAATGCTGAAATGGCTTTTATTGGAAAAGTAGTCTTATATCAAATGTGAAAAGTGAATATTGCTCAGCTCTTTTCAGATGAGAGTGTGCTAAAGGCCTACCAGGTCTTCAGAGTTCTGTGCTTGATATCATCACTTCCTTCATGCTTATATGACTGCAGTTGTCATTTTCATAAGCATCCTACAACATCTATCAGAGATTCCCACACTCTCCTGAGCTAAAATCTGGAGCAATAAGAATACCCATATCAATATTTTACCAGTGACAGAGTGATCATTGGAGGTCTGAAAATTATACTGGACATTTCTTGGTTATACGTACATTTCATGACTTATGTCATATACGTTTATTTAGTTTCACTCTGTGTAATTTATGTCACTCAGTTACAGGAGTAACATAGGCTTTGGTTAAAAAATAAAGCATTGGGACAGCAGCTGTTAAAAGGCACACACACTATCTCTGTGCCTTGTAGATTTTTCTAACGTAAAGTCAAACTTCAATTAGCCCAGCATGATATTCAGATCAGAACTGTCATAATGAAAGGATGAATCATTTTCCATTTCAGGGAGAGGGTAACAAAAAGAGGTTATAATCAGTGACGTAAGTTCGACTTGTTGATATTACTGAGAAGGACTTTCATTTGAATTGCTTAGGTTTCGATCAGCTTTATTACTTTATTAATCAGACTAAATCGATATTATTACTCTGCCTTTTTAATCACTGCTGTTCTCATGCTGTTCATGGGGGCAGGCACAAGGCAGAAAGGTGGTAATTATAATAATTTTTTTCAGTCACAATGAGTACTGAAATTATTCAAACCTTGTTGCGAAGCTCTGGAAATCTGAATTCCCAGTTCTTCAAGAAAGAGCCACCCTGTTCCACTCTTGTAGGACTGTATAAGGACACTTTCTATCACTCCAAAATTTACCCCATTTGTCAGTAGTGATCATGCACAGTTCCCTTTACACCAGCAGAGGAAAGGGGGATATGTTGTAACTCTGAATTAAACCCAGTTTCCCTTTGTGAAGGCGAGCAGAAAAAGGCTCCTTTTCAGCATGCAGAAAAGCTCCTCTTGCGCTGAGGTGCTTCACCTGCCACTTGTGATTAATTTCCCATTCTGCCCAATGTCTCACTGTGATTATTAATGATAATGCTTTGATGGATGACGGGTGTCTGCTAAATACTTTATTGCCAAACAGGCAACAATGCTCTTGTTCAAACAGATACATGGTGGAGGGGACCAGTGCAACAGGCAGATGAGCCCATATCCTCTTGGGCAAGGGTTTGAATCCAGCTCATGCCAGGATCATTACCTCCCAGGAGATGCTTTTGGTGGTACCTTTGGAATGGGCTACAAATTCCACACAATAAGCAGGAATGACAGCCATAAAAGAGCTCATCTTCAAAGTCAACATGTGTGGTGAAGTCCATGGAATATCAGACCAAGGAAACAATTGATAGCCTTCTTCTGTTCGCTCCTTGAAACACTCCAGCATTGTTATCAGTGAATAGCTAACACATGTTAATTTTCCCACCACAAGGCACTGGTGGGACCAGGCACTGCAATTTTATCTGGTGTTAACCAAGGTGAGGTCAACCCTGGGCTGGAGGGAAGGGAGGGGAGAAAGCTTAAAGTGCTGACCTCATTTAACTACTTTGCAGAAAAAACAACAGGTGTCTACTTTCCAATCAGATTTTACGCTAAGATCTTTATCACACATTAAGTATATCATTACAAAAAAATAAAATGCACTTTAAAGGCTCCTATCCGAAAACTAATCAGTATCTTACTATTGCTTCTGCTTATCTCTGATGCTCATTACACTCTTATTTTTGCAGAAGAGCCTAGAAGCTTAAACTGGGTCGTACCTAGGCATTTTACAACATACACAAAGTAAACAACGTACCATCCCCAAACAACTTGCAATCTAGAAGGCAAGATGTAACAGGTGGGTGAAGCAAAAAAGCAGGTGGGAGTGTAGAAATCATAATGACAGGATGTGTTAACACTTGTACAGTTCATAGATGATTCATCAAAATAGTTGAATTACAGCTGTCTTTCCTTTCTCTCACATAAGACAAATATTGGAATTAGCATTCAGTCTTGTTTTGGGTTTTATTCAGAAAATATCCTGTACAGTTCAAGAGTGGATTGATTTAAATGAGGTCTAAGCCTGTCCAAGGAACAATAAATTGAATACTTGCAATGGATAGGTAAGTCCATAAGACATATTTCCACAACTTCCTAATTCGTCTGCCCTCATACAAGGATTCTCAGAGAGGATTAATTATTCAGCATGAGTTTGGTGAAGAGCTGTGCACTGATCCAAAGTGAGAACCTGAAACTATGGCAAAAACACAAATCACAGAAACTCTTAGAGGAGAGGGAATCCAAGTGTCCATGTTGGAGTATCAGACATATCTCAATCTCATTAAATGTTGCTGCTGATGACCCAGATATAGAGGAGACCAATTCAGCATGACCAGGAAACAGGGAGAAGGATCACAAAGAATACAGAGGTCTAAAAGAGGGGGAAATGGCAGGGAGAAGGGAAGGAAGCCTTGACAACTGAAGGAATTCTGAGAGTGCAAGGATCCTGCAGAACCTTGACAGTGTGGAAGAAATCTGATAAGGGAGTTGTTTTGGTGTTAGAATATGGCTCTGCAGGGAGACATCTGACCACATAAAGGAAATATTTGGTGGTCTTGCACCATCTCTTCTCAGCACAGGAGAAGAATCCTTCAGTTCCTTCACCTCCCTTCCACTAAACAGTGAACATCACCTGGGTAGGATGATCCCAATGCCAGTACCTTTCACAGGCACTGAAGAGAAACAAATGCCTAAAAGCCAAAGTTGTCCTGTTTATTTAACCCTGACTGCAGTGTGCCACTCACCACATCTTAGTGTATTAATCCTTTAATGTTTTAGAGTCTCTATTGTTGAAAGTCTATGAATCAAGAGGTAAAAGGATCTGAAATAAATTTCTCTTTGACACAGTTACAGGGTGAATTCTCCAACTCATGCTACATGCAGGGTAAAATCAGTTAGTCATCAGCAAGTGTTTTTTGACACTTTGTGATGTAGGAATGCAATCTGTTCCCATAAATAAAGACTAAGCTTCAATGACTCCAGTTGCATTATCCATGAAGCAAAAACTGATGCTTGTTCTGTGTTTTGTGTTGTACAACTCTGAGTTAGCAAGCAATGCCCAGTAAATAAACCACTAAGAAATGCTTAAATTAAACCTTGCCACATCCCAGATAAACATTACAGTGGGGAACAGGGAAGAATTTGGGCTGAGATTAACATGAGGATCTCCAGGGATAATAGGGTTAGCTGCAGCTCAGAACAGCTCTGCAAAGCAAAGAAATCCCCATCACATCACCTAGATAAAACCCTTTTAATTATGCAGTGGCAGATGATGTCTCTGTGGGAATCAGATGTCCCATCTTTGGTTTTTCATCTTTTACAGTGAACATGACCAGTGTGGGAAAGCTGTAGGTTTGTGGGCATGCATGTAATGAATGACAGACATATTAGAATTAAAAAAATTTGTACCCCAAAACTCTCAGTGAACCACACAAATGCACAGATACATTTAATGAACAAGTCTTTTGTAGTTACGTGTTGCTGTAGAGGGAAACTACACATGTCATCAGAATTTATAAATGCAGTGTTCAGAAATGGGTTGTAAGATTTGAGATAATTTTTGCATCTCAGAGAAAAATAAATTCTTTGAAACTAACCCACAACTTAGTCCTACCCTGATATTCATATTTTATCGACAATCTCACTTGACGTACATGTTTTTGCTTGGGATTTTGACAAAGATAGTTATCATTCTTGCAGAAGGCTTTGTAGACCTTAGTGGGTTTAATCTCAGTTTGGCATCTTGTGCATTGAGCACATCTTTTTCTTTTTGGGTCTGAATAATCACGTGTTACAGAAGCAAAGCTCTAAGTAGTGTGGCTATTTTGGGGCCAAATGAAGCTGTATTAGTAATTAAAGGTTAATCTGAATGAAAATTTGCCAGAAGAGTTTTAGGGAAACAAGGCAGTTAAACTCTGTCACGTCATATAATTAAACTACTGTCATCCTAGATATTATTGATAAGCTTTCATTGTTGCATTTCATATTTCAAGGGTTATGTTCCAAATATCTCAAAATAATCAAGGATTTTGGTAAAGCCTTGCAATGTCACAGAGAGATACAATGTGCACTTGTCTCTCTTCAGAGCTGCCAAAAGTACTGGTTGGGGTGTTGGAGACAGGAAAATCATGAGGTAAAAATCACTGTATGGCTAGCTAAAAAGAAACAAGAATAGCTGAAAAATTGCAACTGCAAACTAAGGAAAAACTAAAAACATGCACCAGCAGTTTATTAGTAATTAAATTGAAAAAATATTAATGTCCAATAACCTGTTATGAACATTTAACACTGCTCATCGGGAGAACCTGCAGGACTTTTTGGTCCCATGTGAAAAATGACCAAGTGAAATCACATATTCTGTATTTCCCAGCTATTTACTCCAACTATGAGTGATAAAACCTCTAGTCCAAAGACTGCTCCAGCTTCTCTGTTTCTGAGGACTGTGGTGATGGCTGGTACTGAGCATCAGGTTAGGCATCCCTGAGAGCCAAGGCTACCTCCATAATCAGGCTGAAAACCAGCAAAACACAGGGACAACCACCCCAGTTTGGTTCTTAGAGTGTATTGAGAGTTGTTCTAAACACATCAGAGGAAAATGTTTATGTTTGTTTGATATACTGAAAAGTCTAATTAAAAACTAGCAATGTGAAGCAAACCCAAAGCAGGTCTGTCTTTGAAAGCCAAACATTCTGGCTGAAAACTGAAGAAAATGTATTTTTATGTTAAAATGAGGTATTTCCCTTTAAAGCTATTGCCTCATTTTAAGAATGTTTTCACATCCAAGCTCGATTTGGCAGGAAAATTTTAGCCAAGTTGCAACTTAGAGAACACTTTAGTTCACTGAGGCATAAGTCCTAAAAACAGGTGAGACAATTAAAATCATAAGGCTTCAACTTTTTTCAGAGCATGGTCTTTCACTCTCAACACTTTCATCATAATTTTTGAATGAGCTGTAGCCTGGACAGCCAATCCTTGTGGGCTTTCTGGGCATCAAAATCACCACATTGCCAAAGGCCACCCAAGGTGGCTCAGGGAGGAACAGCTGAGAGGTGACAGCTGCTCCCAAGGATCCCACCTCTTCCTCCGCTGTGGGATTGGACTAGAACAGGCAGTTTGGTGCATCCTGGGACACCTCACACTCAGCAATCCTGGCTTATCACTGTCTTGTTTGCAGAGCTTAGCCAAAGCCCATGCATCAGAGAACATATAAATAAAGGTCCTGTGTTCAAGTGCATGCCAATGTAAACTCACAGTGAAGACTTTGCAAAAAACAAGTGTGGTTTTGCTCTTTCAGAAGATTTCTATGGAATGCATACCAATGAAAGAAGTACCTGTATGGCAGCTATTTGGTTTTAAAGTAGCAAAGGCAATGTTTGTGGACAGGTTTATATTTTGGACACAAAACAGCCTCCATATATCCCGGCTACATCAGGATTAAAACTCTCAGACATAAGCTTTGTCAAGTGCAGGGGACAGCATAAATGACTGTTGATTCATATTCTTTTAGGCCTGTAAAGTTATAACTATGTAATATGAACACAGGCTCTTTAGGGTAGTTTAGAGCCAACCTGGAACCGTTCCAGCCTGCATTGAAGGATGTAATGGCATAGTTTTTATTTTCTGCTTAGTGCAGTGTACCATTAATTGAAGGTAATTGTCAAGAGGAGACTGGCTTTCAAAAACTACATAGCTCTCGACTGTTCTGGTGCAGAATGGATGCCCTGAGTTTAGGATCACATTTCCCCTGTGCTCTACATTACATTTGTCTTGTCACACAATTGTGTGATTGTGTTCAACTAAATAGTTATTCCATGCTATTACAGCATTCGAAAATGAGGACTCAAGTAACACTGCAGGGGAAGACAGAGAGAGGGGGAAAGCCAGGTTTCTGCTGGGACAAGGACTTGTCTGCTTGAACTAAACAAAAACCTGAAAGGTATCGCAGGTCTAAAGCATTTAATGGAGCAGCTCGTTTGATTTCCTGAAAAAGGAAGCAGTTTGTGGCAGAATACGTTAAAGGGAAGGATTAGCTTGTTTGCAGCGACAGAATATGCTCGTCTGGAAGTGCTTCCCTGCTCCCAGAATATGTGAACTTCTTCCACTTCTCTGCACCCTCTGTTTTTCTTTGCATGAGGAAGGGAGAAAACCACAGTGAGCTCCACCACGTTCTCCAGCTTAGACAGTCAGAAGAGCAGGGCCACAGCTCACTGTACAATATAGACACAAATTTGGCCTGCTGACCTCAACCCTACTGCTGTGTGTGAAGGAATTGCCATAATTTACTTAAGGGATATAACATTGCTTTTCATTATCTTTACTGCAGCAATCCCCAGGAATCTCAGGCACGATCCATGAACCACATCATGCCAGGTACGGCACAAATGAAGAGAAGAGAAGAGCCCTTGCCCCAGTCTGGAGGCCATTTGTATCTCAGGGTGTAACTTGGCCCCAAACCTAGAACTTAATTAACATTGATATTGATGAGGTGTGAGGGAGAATGGAATCTGGTCCATCCTTCCACAGCTGCATCGGCTTTGCAATGCAAAAACTCAAGATGAGCCAAAAGTGATTAAGAAATTATTTTTGAAATTGGAGTCAGCACATGTAACCACAGTTATACAACAGGGATCAGCAGATCTGCAATGTAAGGAGGTTTGAGTCTTACAAAGCTGTTTTAAAAGTAAAGTTCCCCTGTGAAAGTCCCTCCCGGTTTTATCAGCAAATTTATCAACAGCATCATCTGAGGAGTGTGATCAGCCATGGGGGAAGATCTGCTCTCTTGTATCTCTTTTCTTAGAAATCATTTATTTGGGTTTTGTAAAAAGCATGTTGTTTCTCAGAGGCATTCTTTGGATGAATATGGGGATAGTCATTTGATTACAGATAGTATAAATGCACCTGTTTCTAGCAGGAATGACACATACCATAATTCAACTAAAAATATGAATGCTCTCCATTAAAAATCTCACCGTGTGAGCTTCGTAGGTGGTCTTTGTGCTTGTGCATGTACGGGTGGCTAAATCCTGAATAGGATCAAAATGGAAATTCCAGCTGATGTTTTCAAACACTACCTGAGTGAGCAATTGCTCTTTATATGTTCAAACTTCTTGAACATATAGTGAAACAGTGTTTGTGTGTGCGTGTATATATATGTATACATAATTAATTTCAAGGGACTCATATATAGATGCTGCACAATCTGTAATTCATTAGTGAATAACCTTCCAAAGTTTCCAAGGCACTAGTGATAGAAATAATACTTTACCTGGTCAGGGATATTCAGAATGGAAAGAAAATTTTTATATGTTTTTGAAAGGAAGAAGAAAATCAAGTTATGCTGGGTGAAATGTTAGACTTCCTAGTGATGGTTTTGTTGTTCCCTTCACTAGACTCAAAATCTCAGTCTCATTACAAAAACCTCTGTATTGCTATCCAAGCGACCTCCAGAACCCATTA
>VYZQ01033043.1:4002-18235 GCA_013400655.1 Mystacornis crossleyi | reverse complement strand
TTTTTTTTTTTTTTTTTTTACTTTAGAACTGACTTTTGTCAGGATAGGCATAACAGGAAAAAGTTAGTCAGGTTCAGTTTGTAATGAATATGAGCACTGGAATACGGAACAAGGTTTGTCTTGGTCCTTTACAGGAAGGTGACTTTCAGGGAATGATCAATGCAAGGGGATCCCACTGGAACAATTGCCTCAGAGAAACAAAACAAAGCAGGCTAACAAGACAGAAACCTCACTGACAACCAACAGTGTTTCCATGTGAGAAAAACTCTTATGTACAAATGCTTTGAAGCTGTCAGATGACAAGGCAAAAAAAACTGCATTCAGCTCTTAGAATGTCACTCTGTCATATTAATCAGTCTCACTGGCAGACTTTGCCAACAGATTCGGTTTACACAGACAGATAAATGCAAGAAGGTATTTTGTATAGATACAGACACATAATTATCACTTTCAATTTCATTATTTTAGTCTATTAAGAAGGTATTCTCAGTAGACATTATACCAACTGTTTTCATTTGCATTTGCAGCCAGTCTGTAATACACTGCTGTATATGAAGGTCAGTGTTTTCCCAGATGGTGTTTTGAAAATGAAACTCCAGTTGGATCGAACTCTCTGGGACTAATTGATAAAATCTCGCAACAGATTTTTAAAGTCCTGAAAATGATAGTCTGTTGCAAACAGGAAGCAATACGACACTACTCCATTGTGTCAGAAAATTAAATAAAAAGCTGTGTGTCCCTTTCATGTGCGTACAAGTGAAGCAAAAAATTATGATGATGATGATTCTGTATTATCAGAATATCCAAATACAGTGGTTGAAATTTGGGCACTCTTGAAGTCACTAAAACTATAGTTTGAGGAGACAATTAATTCTGATTTAGGATTCTTCATTCTGGAGTAAAATCATGAAGCTGGCACAAACACTGCATCACGTGTCTGTGTGATTCAGATGAAATGTGAACTTTTGCGTCAACAAAGAAAGGCAACAATCTTTCCTCTCATCTATTTTGCTGGTCATACTGGATTATTNTCGAACTCTCTGGGACTAATTGATAAAATCTCGCAACAGATTTTTAAAGTCCTGAAAATGATAGTCTGTTGCAAACAGGAAGCAATACGACACTACTCCATTGTGTCAGAAAATTAAATAAAAAGCTATGTGTCCCTTTCATGTGCGTACAAGTGAAGTAAAAAATTATGATGATGATGATTGTATATTATCAGAATATTCAAATACAGTGGTTGAAATTTGGGCACTCTTGAAGTCACTAAAACCATAGTTTGAGGAGACAATTAATTCTGATTTAGGATTCTTCATTCTGGAGGAAAAATGTCATAATCACATGATCCACTGCTTTTTGCATAGATGTGTTCAGAATCTTGACAACCTGACCCTGCCTCAGAAGCTTTAATGGAAGACCAGGGTTTTCTCTGGGTTGACCCTATCTTATGATGGATTATGTATGGTTTGTCCTCTAGAACCTGCTTAAAGCATATAAGCTTAAAGCATATAAAACCATTTTCTGCAGCTGGCAGAAATCATGAAGCTGGCACAAACACTGCATCACGTGTCTGTGTGATTCAGATGAAATGTGAACTTTTGCGTCAACAAAGAAAGGCAACAATCTTTCCTCTCATCTATTTTGCTGGTCATACTGGATTATTAACATAACAAACATTTCACAATGCTCACTAAATACACAATCAGTAACTATATGATCAATGAAGATATAAATCATTAGCACTAAGAATGCCATACTATTAAATATTTAAGGAAACAGAATACAAGAGTATAATAATAAGAGACTAGAACTGAACAGTAAATAGGTGAAACTGTACTGTATTTTAGCCACTAGAACAATATTCAAACATTTTTTATCTTGAATTACATTATCAGCAGAATCTCCAAGGTCCTTAAGCACCTATGTGAGTATATTACAGGTTATGTATGACTTTTTCTTTCCTGTATTTGCAAAATAAATGAAATTTTACACTAAGTATGGGTTATTTTGTGGTGTGCAGATTCTACTGAGAAATTACTGAGTACTTTAAGAACCTTTTTGAAAATTAAAAATATTATCAGTTAAACTCACCCTATTTATTTTTCAGGAAAGTGCTCCCACAACAGACTACTAGAAAATAATAGCCCCTAAATTCAAGCTAAAAAAATTAATTTGAAGCTTCACTGAGCATTGTGAAAAGGATTAAACTACACTTTGTCTATTTTAAATTCAAAAAATGGCATACAACCTCTGAAAAATGTCACACTTTGTTCCCAAGAATTCCACAGGTATATAAACTGCTGATAGAGAAGATGTAATAAGGAGAACCTAAGAGATTTACAGTCCAACCTGAGCTCTCCTCAGGGGACTGCATTTTCCCTGATAGGTGATGGGAAAGTGTCTGCACTGTCTTCTCCACTCACAGTAAAGTTGCACTGAGCCCCAAAGTGACAGTAACTGACAATTGCTAAGAACATAGTCCAAAATATCCATTTTCTTCAAGGCAAAAAACCTTCTGTCCTCTGGTCTTTACAAAATACTAAAGCTCTAAAAGAGTAGTACCTGGATTTCCAGCTGATACTGGTGTGGGATTAAGTTCATCTAAAGCACAGACACCTTAATATCAGCTACAGATCTAAGGTGTCACCACGCCTTGTGAGCTCCAGTTACCTAGTCAGCCCCACAGTGCTGGGGGCTGTCCGATGAGCTGGGTGGCTCTCCAGGCTCCACTGACTGCACTGATTATAGCACCACAAACTACAGCAGGAATTTAGACACACTGCAGTGCAGGCTGCTACATTTTGAGGTCTTAATCTGAATCCACGCAGTCCCTTGTTCAATGTTTTCTGTTTATTTTCTACAGCTGTTGGTAAAATTCTTATTTGTGTCAATCTGATATGGCAAATCCACAATATTTTCTGTGAAATGGAGAAAAAAAAATGAGGAGTGTGGGGGTGTTCACAAAATATTTGCAAACACACCATGACATATGTATAAAGCATCTCAGCAAAAACTATTTTAGCAATGAGATGAATACTCTATTCAAAGTATGGATGGAAGAAGCTTTTTGAAAATCATCTTCAATGTACAAAAAGAGCTAAAATTGAGATGTTTTTACTCAAATCAGCCACTCTAAATAGAGCTATTGTAACGTGATCCAATGTTGATGGCATTTTTGCTGGGAGTATAATTTTGTCCTCAAAAACTTATAGGTGAAATACCACCCCACAAATGCCATAAGTGAACAGCAAAGGCCTATTTCTCTGAGCCAACAAAAAGAATCTACACAAGAAGGCATTATAGAACATGGATATATAATCCACTAATTTCATGCCTTGCATCTGCGAGTCTTGCAAATGACATTACTCCGTGCTAAATTAATTTAGACTCATTCAGTCAAATGAATGCACTGGAGAACTAATATAAACTAGAATTTCCGGAGCCATTACTCTCTATCTTCCAAAACCTAAAAGTTTATGCTGGTTTTACTGCGCAATTTTAACTGGCAGGTCATTTACAGAATAGTAAAAGAAAACCACTTCATGATGGGTACAATTTAATGTATTTATTTTTGGCCTTAACTCACTAAAACTTTCTCCTAAGGAGATTGATTTCTTAGCTCAAGACAAATTTCTAGATGACATGTTGACCATGATATATTAGAACATATATTCAGGTAAAAACTAGTGGGGAGAAAAGCAGTACAGACTAAAATGGTACGGTTTTAAATAGAATATTTGTATTTTGCCTGAATTTTTTAGGGTTTAGGGTTTTTTTAGTTGTGTTCTATAGGCAGGACTAGATGATAGCATTATTTGCACCTCAAGAATTTCTTTGAGAACACTAGGATTACTATGGAAAAACAAAGGAAAATTTAGCCTATTATGAATAAATTTGGCTTCATGTTTTGTTTGATAAACAGCTCCTATGCAGAGATAAATTTTCCTCACTTTACTCAGACAAATACTTTTCAGTAAGCTTTCTGGTGTTTGTATGACCAAGTCTGAATCAGAGTTTACTAAGTTAACTTAGTAAAGAAGACATATATATTTATCTTTATACTGAAGCTTGGAAGTGGGAAGGTGGTTAGTTTACAGTAAAGTCTACTGGATTCGGTGGCAAGATCTTTCCTGGACATAACAGCCCGGAGTTAATTCTCTGTGAAAGTTCCCGAAAGCCTTGGCATCACTCTGAGAGGTAATAAGGGAAAAATCTTACCTATTTTTTTTCAAGACCTTAAAAACATGCCTACCACAATCGGTGAGGACACTGTTTTTAGCACCTGGAATCAACTTGATTGAATATGCCTATCTGGCACTTTCAGATATAGCTACATTTTAAAGCAAGGTTGGCTGCACAGTGCCTCCTGACGTACTTCTGCTAGCCTGGGTATGGCACCATAGTCGGGACCAAGTCCTGTTGCTAGCAAATCTAACACAATCATGCTTTTGATGATGGGCTAGCAGTCAAAAGACAGGTAAATTATGCTTCTGCTTCCTCTTCTCTTGTAAATATGCCTTTAAAGAGACTAAAGGTTACCAGTTCCCAGAAATAAACCCACCTTTTTTGTTTTGTCTGTGTGTGCATATGTGTGTGTGTGTGTTGGAGCTCTGGCTGCCATCAGCTACACTGCAAGCTCCAGAAGTCTTGCTTTAGTCTCTAGCACTGTAAAAATTAAACAAATATTCCTAAAAGTGACAAATTTCAATACACATATTTATTGCAACAGAAGTCCCAAAGGAATTCTGTTCTTGCCTACACTGACTAAAGAAATGACATATTAAATCTCCAGCATGAAAAGTATTTGCTTCAAACTCTTGTCAACACTGTTTAATTCCTTCCCTTAAGTGCTTACTGGAGCAGCATGGAGAGAAAAAAAGTATTAAGAATAATTGCACTGATGTTAAAATACCTTGTATAAAGGAATTTTTAAACCTTTTAGTGTCTTGCTTTCTTTCTTAGGATGATAGTTTGTCTTTTCTAAATCCTTTCGGGCCTCAGTTCAGTAACATACTTAAGCACAGTACTTAATGTAAAGCATAACCTCGATTTCTACTGGATTTGAAGTGTGGTTTGGGGTGATTTACTGAATCACAGCCTGCATCATTAAGGTTTCCTTTCAAACTCAACATTTTTCCAAATAAATAGAAACCAAGAAGATTCTCTAAAGTTTATCTCACTGAAAGGAAGGAACAATGAGAAAGGCATCAAAAATTATAATCCACCAAAGCACTGAATTTATCTGAATACTATAAAGACTTCAGTCTTAGGACATTCACCTGACATTCCTAGTCCAGGTTTGAAAAGCTCAATTCTAAACAGTTGTAGTGGTGCTTTATGTTATGTTTTGTATTTTATGTTCAGTTTGTATATTGTACCCCAGTTGGTTTGTTTCGTGTTCCCCTCTACCTTTTCCCTTAAGGGTTTGTACCCTGTATGTTCCTCCCAAAAGGCGTGTCCCTTGCCCCCTCCCCTCCTCGAGGAGCCTGTCTGTCATCTTGGGGCCCAGCCTGTTCTCTGGAAAATTCCAGGCTGGGCGTCGAGTTATAGGCTGAATCCCCAGGAAGTCCCTTCCCTCTCCTATGGACTGGATCCTAGAGGTGCCACTCACCCCTCAAGCCGGGCCCTGAACCTTTCCCATTGGTCCTCCCTATCCTCCTGCCCCTCTCTCCGCACCCCCTCTTTATAAGTGCCTGTTCGGGCACGGTTCGGCGCTCTCTGAGGTAGATTCCCCAGGGTGAGGACGTGCAGCCAGGGCCTCTAATAAACTTCGTCGGCAGTCCCCTCACAGAGTCCTCTCTTGCTTCTCGCTACAGTCGTCTACATATTGGTGTGCTCGGCACAGGAGTGAGTCCGAGGGATTCGCGGAGAAGAATCCCACAGAGTCGGCGAAGTTTGCCCGCAGACTGAACCGTGCCCGTCCCGGTGTCGGTGGTTGACAGGGAGCCGGGTCACCGGAGGGATAGCTCCGGGTGGATGCTCGCCGTGACAAACAGTGATGAAAATAAGTAAAACCAGGATTCCACAATTATTTTTAAAAAGCAACATAAATAATTCACACCAAACTGATGATCAGTTTGTGAATAACAGGTGACTGATGTAGCAAAAAGCAGGTAACACTGTCTTTGCAATTCCTGCTGACAACTGGCGTCTGATGGGATTTTGCTGCTTTTCAGGTTTGCCTCCTAAGATTTACCACTGAACGAATGCAACTGACACTGTTATTTTACAAGCACTTTCTTGCTACGTATCACCCAAAAAAATTCCGATAACAAAGAGGAAGAGAATTAAAAAGCATGTAAAAAATAAATGTACGACCCACTAACAGATGCAAATAGATGTGAGCCAGAGACCTTAGTGGACTAATATCATTTTGGCCAGGTAAAGCCGGGCCAAAAACACTTCTCCATGAAAGGAATGTATGATGCATAAGCTGAGTAAATCATCACCACTCTAATCATTAAGGCACTATCATACAACGAGAGTGGAAGCATGATGGTTATTAAAATGGTTCATGTATATCTTCACAGGAGCTTTGCAAAGCAAGGACAACCTAAGTCTCTTACCTGAGCTTTTATTGGTTTTGTTTTGTCTACTCTTTACTTGCTCAGTCCATAATGTAGGATAACGAGAAGCTATATCTAGAAAAAACAAAAGGCAACAGAAAATACTTTATAGATGTTAACATTTTTAAAAGTTATTAGTAACTGAGTAGCAAGTGGCTAGTTTTAAAGAAATATGGATCTAAAAAAAAGGGCACACTGGTTTATATCAGGGCCATTAAAACCGTTATTCATGCAAAGGTATGAACAGTCCTTTCCTTATCCTATTTGTACAGAAGATTGAAAGAAATACTTTTAGACCAAAATTGTGTTTAATTAGAATAAAAATCTCCTAGTCTGAACCCAAAGCATGTAATGGCTGCAGATTAGATGCTGCAAGATGAGCAGTGAGTGATAAGGCAGCCACAACATAGGAATATTATTGCTTATTTAATGAGCAATTAATTTATCCAGAGGCAAATAAGCCTCAGAAAACATCAGCCTTAACGATATTACTAGTCATTATGCTGAGGATAGAATTTACCCTTTGACTTGTTTATTTGAACACAGAGTTTTAATCTGCACTTTCACTCAAGTGTAAAACCTGTGTCTGCCCTCAGTAGCAACAATTAAAATTGTTCATTCTGGTCTCCACAGGTACAGCCTCATCTCGAGATTATAACACAAAATTCACTGCCTTTAAGACTCTATTTTGTTCATTGTCTTTGTTGTTCCTGAAGAAAGCACAGATGCTTGCAATTTCTTGCAACTCGCCCAGCAACTGTAGATACTCTTAAGATAGCATTTGATGTTGTGGAATACAGTCCATAACTCCATAGTTTAATATCACACTGTTAAATTTGCTCACCTTCTTCATCACCTTGAGGCTGAGTCTCCAGCGCGGGAGCTGAGGCATCATCTGAATTCAGAATGGAAAAGATTTGCAAGGAGACTACAATTATGAGAGTAAGCTAAATAAGTGTACATACATGATTGAAAATAATGATTTGCACATAGCCCCGGCCAGTAAATGACAATTTAAACATTCTTTATAGGCACTACACAGCATAGATATATTACATATACAGACAACATTTTATAAATGGATGGGGTTTGAGGTTATGGATGCTGAATTTATTGCACAGTCTTTGGTGATGCATGAAGTTGCTCTCTGAAGTGTCATTCTTCATTTCTAATGCTGCATATCGATACCTAGATATTATAACTGAAAAATCAGCATTTCTAAAGAAATAATTAGATAGATGTATGGAAGAAGTGAGACCTGTGAAAGCAAAAACAGTCTGGAGAGAATGAGTGGCGGCAGACACCTTAAAATCAAAAGTTTTTTCAGGACAGCAGGATCTATTTAAGAATCAAGTTGATTTTATAAGTAAGATTCACAGATTGCATAACCAGAATATCGTTTGCACAACTGTTATCCTCTGGTCAGCATTGTCCATCCACCCACTACCAACCATTACTGCAAGAAAAGAGGGAGGGAAAATCAGAGAAATGACAAGAAGATGTGTGTCATTTTACGTTCAGTAAAACACAGTGGATACAGTGCTGGAAAAGAAAAATGGAACACAAAAAGTTATTTAAATCAGCTTTTGCTAAAAAGAGTGGTACCAAAGACCCATCTTTACTTTATTATGATTTTTATTTAAAACTATTGCAGATGTGGGGTAAATATGACTCAGGAGGCCATGCTAGTACATACTTTCCAGTCATTGCTGTTTCCTATGGCATGGAGCTAACTCCAAGACCGAGGTGTACTGCAATAAACAGCATCTTTCATGCAAAAGTTTTATTACTATTTCTTACAGTTTCACTATTGCATCTCGGACCAAAATAGCTTCCAGATTGTTTTCCTGGAATTTTCATGGAAGACAGAATCAGAGGTAACTGAGAAGCTCTTCTGGCATGTAGCCTTACCTGGGTAACAGAGAGCAGCAGCTTTTAGGCTAACATACTATCTCTTTCCTGTTCTTCTTGCTGCTGCAATTCAGAAGAGCCTCCTGTTCTCTTTGTTGTCACCATCACTGTTTGGGTCTCTTTTAAGTCTGAGTTGTCTTTAAATCATGCAGAGGATTTGGGGTCACTCTGACCTTTGCCTCTAAACGTCACAGTTTAGGTCACAACAAATACAGATACTAAGTAGATATTGACAGCAGGTAAACCAAAATTAGCAGCCATAGAATAGCGACCTCTATGCTTTTAACAAAACCAAAGCAGCAGCAATGGAAGTGTATTTTCAATGCAAAATTATCTAATCAAGGCATAAGGAGATTTCATTTAAGAGAGCTCATTCTTCATGTGCACACAATGGCAGGATTCTTTGCTTCAATGCTATGAAAGACTGTCAGTCCTCATTAGTTTTGCTGGAATTTCTGTGGTGTCCTCTGGGTGGTGGAATAAGACCACTGATTAATTTCAGAGAGGCCATCAAGTATCCTAGTGTACTGAAAATCAAGACATATATTTAAATCATCGATCTGTATGCGATTCAAAAAACCCAGAATTTTAGAAGGTAACTTACAGTAGGCAGATATTACTAAGAGCCAAGCCAGAAACTTGGGTTTGTATTTAAATGACACTTTTCTAATCATCTTTTGGGACACAATTTCGGTTTGTGACACAGTTAATCTTATGTAATTACCTGAAACTCAGCATAATGCTGCAACTTCGGTGATAATCAAAATTAGCCTCCTGAACTTTGTTCAAGCAGCATTTAAAACAATTTTGGTGTTGGTGTTGTTATTGTAATACGACATATGTTTAATGATTGATATTAATTAGATCTCTCACAGACTAACTGCATGATTCTTCCTGGCTGGCACACGCATACCAGTCCATACATATATATATTTAAACAAACCTGTTTAAATTCTGTTTGCTGTCAGAGTTCAGTTACCAAGGACATAATCCTGCAGTCAGCTAATAATCAGACAAAAGGGATGTGAACCCAACTCTGACACCTGTGCTTTCCAGAGTCTAAATATTCTCCTTGGATAGAGGAGAGAACTCTGGGGCCAGAGAACATACTTAAGGGAATATCTTTTAAGCTTCATTTCTGTTCAGTTTAACGTTTAAATTTACAAACATGCAAACAAAGGTCCTGATCTCCAATATCTGCAGCTGGAAATTTTCTTTCAGTATTGGAATACCCAGAGAAAGCAAGGTACACAACTACAACAGATATGGCTCATCAGATCCATATTTATGAGACATCTTGGAAGGGGAGACTCTCTCAACTCTATGCTGTCTCTTGAGTCCTCAAGACCACACCTTGAAGGTCTGAAGCACATCCTCTGGAGCACTGAGAACACTGTGAACCAGCCTAAGCTTGCTGGGCTACAGTATGGGCAGACACTCCTGGTTAGTCCACAGGAACATGCAGAGGAAAGAGGAGCAGAGTGTGTTATGGTTGTTTCAAGAAATACAATTGTACCTTGCAAGCTGAGCTACAAAATGTTTTACTACACTGTGAGGCTGAAGCCCAGCTCCTTAACTCAGACAGACGTGTGATCCTGGTCCCTACTGTGTGACAGTCTCTAAAGCATTTGGGATGTCTCTGACAACATTATTTAAAGCATAAGGCTGTGACCATCTGGAAGAAGTGTGAGGAGAGGAAGAGAGCAGCATTTGAGAAGAAGCAGGGACCAGCTGGGAACCAGGTCAGAAGCCTTTTATGCTGCAGGCTTGTGCTGGAGAATAAAAACAGGGCATGAATAAAATGAAATCATGTCACTTGAGACACAAATATACGTGGTAAAAAGGAAGGTTTGATAAACTGTGTTCAGTGACTGTTCATTCAGGGTTCAGCAGCTCAGCTGCCACAGCCACAAAATTAAAATAAAGGATTCCAGACAAGTTTTATATACGGGATAGTTTGCTCAGTTCAAAGCTGAAAGTCCAGAGCTGAAGCAAATGGGCGACATAAGGTTAGTGGAACCCACAATTTGTCTGGAAATACATGAAGGAACAATTTTTCAGTACTTTGTAATTATTAGCCATAGAGAAACACTGATTCCTTTAGCCTAACAGATATATAGTTTATTTAAATATTAGTTTATTGCAATACTGCAAAAGCTTCTGTAAAAAAAAAAATTCAATTATATTTACAGTGCTCCAAACAGATAAGCATTAACATTAGAACAAAAATGAGCAACTTCTTTTAAATTAATTTATGCAGTGTAACTGACAGAAGTATTCAGTATGTTTTTCTCGGCTGAATCTAAAATTCTTTTAAGTCTTTGGAGAGTGTAAGCTTTAGAGAGCACAGACATCTCACTCATTTAAATCTACCGGCTATGTTGTATTCACATCAGATTTTGTCCTGCCAAAAAGATATACATCATGATCTATATCAAACAACAACAATCTTCTGGCCACAAATATAAGCCATCAGATAAATTAATCACAATATAAAGTAAAGTGCTGGGTCCAAGATGACTGAAGCACTGATTTCAATGTAAATAAAGTGAGAACTCCAGTTCCCAAGATTTTGGGACTGCAGAATGCTGTCTTTATCAAATAGACAGAATAATTTTTCCTCCAGAAAAAGCAAAATGTATGGAAAAATATTTCAGAGTATAGATTTGGGAAGGAAAATTCTCTTCCAAACAGCATTGAATTGCAAAGTCTGTAAGACTGAGACTAGAAAAATATAGTGTCTATGCATACATATATATGTCTAAATACATGCATACATATTTATATGTTTACTAAGTTTACTTAGTAAACTTGCATGTTTAAGTTTACTAAATGTCTGCAATGAAAACAAAATTAATAACATGTATGCATGCATATATATTACATATACAGCTATACTACAACGAAAATTCATATTGATAATTTAAATATATGGAAAACCACAGTAGTGTCTCCCACAGCTATTTTAGCTTCTATTTAAAAGCCAGCTAAGATATTTACCTGTTTTGCCTGCACCTTCTCGTTGTGGCAGCTTCTCACTCACTGAGCCTGCAATTGGAAAAAGGAATTAACCAGAGAAATACTATTTTCACATCTCATATGGATCTAAGAAATACAGTTCAGCTTTAATTTTTGTATATGACAGCAATAAATATCAGCAAATTCTTCCTTTGCAAACCAAAGGTTTTAGCTTTGCCTGACTTCTGCATTCCACATTCCCTGTGCAATCCATACACTGTCAGACTCCACTGACAATGGATCCAGGACCTGAGGAAGAGGTAGCATTAAACACTACACAGACACAAGTGCAAGAAGATGCTCACGTGCTGCAGGACCTTTCCCTTCCCCACTGCCCCAGCAAGGACAGGTTCGGCAGGAAGGAGCATCATTCCCTCGTGCTCCCTTGTACAGAGCTGTTCCCTCCATCTGCTCACTCTTGCCCTCACACCTCGGCTGCTCTGAGAGGCTTTTTCAGCCTCTAGCCCAGGCCTGGCTCAGATTAAAAACTGTCCCTTTCTCTTTAAAAGCTTCACACAAAGCCTTGTGGAAACCCTGTGCTGGTGTGGGGAAGTGATTGTGTGCTGGGGGGTGGCAGGAACACAGAGCTTTATGCTGAGCCTGAGCGGTGCTCAGGACACATCCCCAGAGCTGAGGCTCTTGGGAGAAGAGACAGCAGAAGTGAGAAGGGAGTCAAGAAGATTACAAGAGGTGGGTTTTAACAGCTTATTCTGCCAGCTTGGATTCCAACCCAACCCAGAATCCAGCCTTGCTTCAAGCCATCAAGAAATGGAGAATTCACTAGTTTTCATAGTAGTTTTTCAAGGAGGCAATTGTCCTTAGGGTATAAAACAGAAATCCCTCCTTATTTCTTGCTTATGTGTCATTACATCTATTTTTATGATTCTAATTACCAGCCACTTTTTAACAATTTATCTGTCTCTACTGCATTAAAAATCACCTATAAATATGGTATTTTTCTCTCTGAAGAGCCACATGAAGTGACCAAAAATTAAAATTAAAAACATGACATCTTTCAAGTTTTACCACAGTCTCTTCTTGCATACACCTGCTATAATGAAAAAAACAACCAAAAATACAAATCTGACAGATGCTGCCTTAATTTAGCTTCCTTAATTTTCTTAATTGATTTCCCCCTGGAATAACTACTTTCACTGTGTTTAAAACAAACTAAAGAAAACCCAAACCCTGCAGCACAATAACTGTGTTCTAAAAGGACAATTTAAATAAGAGAACCCACTAAATCACAGGCCTTGTTTACCACACTGAACTGATGGTTACTTCAGCAGGAAGTTTGACAAGAAGTCTGCCAGAGGTAAGATGGCCTAACATTACAAATCAGCCCTGCTGATTTTAAAATCTTCATAAAAGAGTACACGGCAATGCAGCCTAGCTGGTAACCTACTGATGGATTCAGTTCTTAATACAGCTTTATATATCCATATTACAGCTTTATATATTCATATTTAAAATATTCTTGTTTAGACTTGTTTCCTTTAATGGCGATAGTGTATTTTACTGTATTTTTATTATATTATATTTGAGTCACCATGCAATAAACTTAGTGATGCATCAGTATTAATTCAGGCAGGAAAAATAAAGTCGCTATCATTGTAGGAATTACATCTAAGGGTGTTTGGGATAGCTTGCTCTGAATAGACTCCAGTACTAACCCATGTTGTTCACTCCAAAGAGGAGGAGGTATTGTATTTATGCTGAAGCCAGAAGATCTGAGTTTTTGGTGCTTGGCTTGCATTTGATAAAAGGCTCAGCTTGAACTCAAATAAGATGTTCCAGTGTTCGGAAGTACTACATACAAAATTACAGGTTTTTCTAATTGCACTAAATACCACTGATCCAATCTTTCCTCAAATTTCATCCAGCTACTATTAACTCTGTAGTTTCTGAATTTCATTTTGATGCACAGGCTTATAATTACAATTTTCTTGCAAATCCAGATATTTTAGGCCTGACTCTCAGTCACAGAAGCATTTTAAACAAATTTTTCATTTGTGAGTAGAAATGATGTCTCAGCAGGGGGAATGTGTGTGATGAACTGCCACTGATACCCACTCTGCTGCAGTTTGGCACCAGCACTGTCTCTCTATGTACATTCAAACTATTATTATAAACTGAACTCAGTTTATACACAAGTAATTTAACACATTGTTGAAATTTATATAATATTACACATCTTAAACTAAGAGCAGAAAAATCTTTCCAGATGCATTCACATTACTTAATCTATATGAGAAATGGTGAGAATGACTAAAGTCAGGGAGAACTGAATTTGACTTTTTTTTTTTTTTACCCTAAATTTTCATAGAAAATTACTGGATGGAGTAAGAGAGTGACATTTACTAGTACTAAAAACTAACTTTATCACACTGAATCTAATTTCAGTAAGAAATTAGATGAATTCTATTAAAATTAGGTTTACTAGGCTAGCATTAATTTTTTTAATAACGTTAGGAAGTCAACAAAAATATTCACAGAATTTCTTGTAAAGGAAAACATGTGCTCTTCCTATGGTTCCACCTGAAATTTTCAATTTATGCAGCAGAGGCTTTTCTTGTTGTCTCCAAATTCGAGGTAAGAAATTACTGAGTTTGTATCTTTTTTCTACCATTTTCTGAGTATATTTAAGATAGAAGCACTTCTAGCTTAAACAGTGACAGGAAGTTTCATTTGCAAGTTTTTAGGAAATTAGGCCTTCAATATCAAGATGATTCCCC
>VYZQ01033040.1:6085-32110 GCA_013400655.1 Mystacornis crossleyi | reverse complement strand
TACATCCACGAGCATCCAAGGAAAACTCTGAAACATTAAATTGCTTCTCAATAAGGAAAATACATTTTTCATGTCCCCTGGTATCCAAAAAACTATTTTACTACCTCTTTTCTGTCCTTAATGCAGCATGTTGCATTTACTTAGCTTAAATTATACTATAAACTTCACCAGTGGTCAGTGATTTTAGCAAACCCTAAAATTTTCAAAATGAAGGGCAATTAATTGAGAAACTAATCATATTAGTATCTTCCTTCCTTTATAAGTGACTCATGACAAAGACATTTTCAAATTCATGTAAAACAGTGAACAACCTATAACAACTTTTGAGGATTCTGAGGTAACTAAATAGAGGAAGTATTTGAGAATAATTTCAAAAACCAACCACAGAGATTAACATTGGTAACTTGGGAAGCTCGACAGTAAATTTCTCTGATTCTACCTCTATCAAAAAGACCACCAATGATGACAGAGAGAATTTCCATAACTCAGAAGCACAGTAAGTATAATTTAATTATGAATTTGTGAAAATTTTAATCTCTCAGGCAAGCAGCATCTGTCTTTCTAATTAATTTCCATTATTCAGAAAGGTACTATTCACAAGTTTTAAAAATCTCTCCCAAACATCCCAGTTTCACTCTGATTAGTCAATCCTCTATTAGTCCTCATAATCAACTTTGCTCTGCCAGTATTGGAAATTCTGGCAGATTTAATAAATCTTTTTGGAGAAAAGAGAGGTTACTTAGCAAAAATACTGGGCATCTCAGAGTTCTGTATGTTCATACAAATTCACTCAATTCCCCCAGCTTTCATCTACTGCTGATCAGCTTCCTGCTTAAAAGCATTCCTATTCTATTCTGTTCTGCTCTTTATCAATGAGCATGTTCCTTCAAATATTAGCATTGCAAACAGTTCCTCTAATTCAGTACTCTTGCAAGAATTCACTCAGTAAACAGGGCCTGTCTCTTGCATTTGTAGACGGTAATGCTTAAAGCCCAAACATCTATCTTCTTAATCCAAAAAAGGACATAATGTGAGTGCTGTGTTTTAGTTTCAAACTGACAATTAGCCTCGGTGGTCAACAGAGCTTTCTTGTAATTTATTATAATTAACTGTCCCTAGGTCACTCCTCTTTTCTAGTTACAGTCTACCACAAAAAAAAGAGTCCAAAGTTTGTACCCAACTGGAATGTTAACTTTACAAAGTTACAAAACAGTTTCAAAGACTGTTAAAAGTGAGGATGCAACAGCCCTGTCTGGCAGCTTGCAGAAGGAGCAAACTGCAGCCAGACGAGGATAAAGCCAGAGGTATTTTATTGTCTTTTAGTAAAACAACATGTTAAATCTAACATTAAAGATATCAATATTTTTTCTGAACCAAACATTTCACCACACAGAGCCATGCCCACAGATAATAAACAGATCTATTTAAGAAGTGAATGAATGGCTTACTTCATCTCAAGGCCTGGATAGCAAAAGAACCTGAAACTAATCCATAACATTTGTGCTCACATGTTAACACCCTGATTTATTACCGCAGCCTGTAACAAACAGAACATCCACAACTTGTGTGTGTGTTTCTGAGGTCTAAATTTCTTGATACTTCTGTATGATCCTGCAGAATACCTGGGACCGTTTGCTGAACAAAACTTCCAGTGAGATATCAAACACCAGCTGGATATGCCGAAGCTTAGGCAATCACAACCCCCTTCTCCTTTAAAATACCAGTGCTGCTTCCCTCCTTAGAAGATTCCTCGGAGTTGAAACCGAGTCCTTGATCTTGGGCTAAGTGCGATGCATGCGGCCAGTGCTGAGCTTCGCCACGCTGGGAATGGTTCCAGCGCGCTGGTCCGCACTCCACATGACGTGCCTTTGACATCAAGACTAGATTGGTGCAATACGTTCCAGCAGAGAAGGCTGACGCGCTGCTTGCAGCTGGTTGCTGGTGGCAGCCATACAACTGGTTGGAGAGCAAGGGAAACATGGCAGAGATCCTGATTCTGGGCCTCCTGCTCCTTTTTCTGCGTATTTCATGTGATTCTGATAAATGTCATTATTTATATTAATTGTCTCTTTATATCTCTCCATCAATAAGACCACGAAGTTTTGAAAGGATGGGGGACATGGGAACCTAGAGTTTTAGAATCAGTGTACAATTTTTATTTCTGAAATCACAGACATACTTAAAGTTGCTGTGGTTTATGGGTCAGAGGCAACTACAGATGTAACCTCAGAGTCAATAGCTGGAAGTTCATCCTTTGTTTTAGAAAATGTTGACATATCATTTTGATTTTATCTTAACAGACACTCCTTTTTTCTCTCCATCTATGTGGAAAATGTGCATACAACAGTCATCTAATTCAGCTGCATATCTATGAAAGCAGTGTCTAAGCATAAGTGTTTCTGAAATACAACTGATAGGAATTTTTTTCTTTCTTAAAAACAAAACAAAAAAAAAGAAAAAAAGAAAGAAGAGGCTTAAGTATTATAATACAAAGCAGAAAACAGAAGCAATCATTTTCCAGAGACTCCTGATGAACGACTTAAGAAAATATTAAACAGTTAATAACTGCAAAATCTCTAGCAGAAACTCCAAAAGTCACTAAAGATAAAAGAATGGAAACCTCATGTAACATCCTAGAGACTCATAAGACAACATAATGTACTTTCAATACAGTGTGAACTTCTATAGTCTCACCTTATAAATTGGATTTCATATGTCTACAGACACTGATATAGGAGGTGTCTCTCTTTTTTACATTACTTACAGATCTCCATATTTTTAAAAAGATAGGAAAACTACGAAGTTTTATAGAAAAGCAAGACTTTATCCTAGAGCACACCCAAGCTGTATGGCAATCTATTTACTGCCTGAAAAAATTGCCTACAAAAGTTGTATATGAAAAAATAAGCATTATTCAGCAAGGACACTGAACTCATGCATGTGAGAATTCCTATGGATATATGAAAATTATCAGGTAGTGTTAGAAAGAGGAAAAGAACAGAATTTGGCCATGTCAGACGAGGAAGATGAGTGTTGTGGAAAAGAAAATAATCTGCAGTTTATAGAGAAAAAATACACAGTCTGGTAGCTTTTCAACTGAGCAATACTGATGAACACTTCTGAAACCCAGGCAGTCTTTTCATGAAAATGTCTGAAAGACATTTGTTGATATGCACCAACACCTCTGTTGGTGTGGATATCAATATTCCCTTTAAATATTCTTCATGTAATTCTGGTTTTAGGCACCTCAGATTTGCACAAAAATAAATGGCATCATCTTGCAACAGGCTCATCAATAGTAACGCAATACCAAGTAACTCATGCCTTCATTTAATTCCCTAAAAGTTTTAACGGGAAACACAAATCACACATAAACACAGACTGCATGAAAATACTCCCGCAAAAAATATTATAATCACTGCTGGGATTTACATAGCTTCACTTGTACTAAAAATTTCACTAGATCTTGGGTCAAAACAAAAATATCCATAAATTAGGTTGCCCTCCTGAAACCTTCAAACACAGCAAAGCAAAGCTTTATATTTCAGAGCCAAAATAAGTAGAGTGAGGTGGGCTAAAAGAAATACAGCACCACTGGGTTTCTGAGCAAGGAAACTCTCCTTTCATTTGTGCAAAACTTTCTATGTTGCCCTGGTGAATCTCCTTGCTGGACAAAGTTGGCTATTAAAATTGTTTTTCACTTTAATAGCTGCTTTAAATAAAGCACCCCCATAAGTCAGACAGAGATTTTATGTTGTGTAAGGACACACACACACACACATATTTATATATTCACACACCGTTAGATTCATATGCACACAGAAAGAGACTTGCATTATCTTCTCTCATAAAAAAGTTCTGCATAATCTGTTCTTTGAAGTTAGAAAAGTTTTACACACATCTGGATGTACATACACACATGGCACTTAGAACTGAAAGAAACAATTGTGTTTCTAGTGAGTGCTTTCATACTGTGATTCAGCCTATTCATAAGAATGAATTCAGCCATGGAGTAAAAATTTAAAAATACTTCAAAATCCAACTACAGAAACATAGTTATGGTATTTTAAGGGTAAGTCTTCCAAGTTGTGAGTAAGGTGCAAAAATGGGTAGGAGCAAGCTCAGCTCAAAGCTTGGCCTAAACCCAGCAGGTTGGCTCTCCTGAGAAAAGTTGCTATAACACATGTGGGTCTTGATTTAAACCAGATTTCTGTATTCATTGTGGCTGGAGAACTGGGGTCATACTTTTTAAATGAATCTGTAGCAAAAGAAGTACAAAAAAATCTAAATATTCCATTCTCTTTTCCTATTCACTAGAGCCCAGGCAGGACCTCCTAATGAAGTCTGTCCAGTCCACCAGACACTGCCTGCATGGATTTCTTGCTCTCTGATGTACATTTGCTTTCATCATAGGAGAGGAATTAATTTAAATTTGCGATTTAAAAATTAAATCCAGCTGACTGAATCTTTATCTCAATTCAGTATTTTGGAAGAGACCTTTAAGATGATCAAATCCAACCATCAACCCAGCACTACCACTGTAACTTCTAAACCACTGAACGATATAAAAAAATTTTTTCCCCGATATCTAATCAGAATCTCCCCTTTCTCAGCTTGAGGCCATTCTCTCTGATCCTCTCATTGCAGGTATGGTAGAAGAGACTGGCCCCCACCTTAACAGGACCTCATTTCAGGCACTCGTAGAGAGCAATGAGGTCCCCCCTGAGCCTCCTCTTCAGGCTAAACATCCCCAGCTCCCTCAGCCAGTCCTCATGTTCTCCAATCCTTTCATGAGGCTTGTTGCCCTTCTCTGGACACACTGCAGCACCAAAATGTAATTTTTAAAGTGATGGCCCCAAAACTGAATGCAATACTCACGGTGCGGCCTCAGCAGTGCTGAGCACACGGGGACAGTCACTGCCCTGATCCTGCTGCCACACTATTGCTGATACAGGCCAGGGAGCCATTGGCCTCCTTGGCCTTCTGTTTTAGAACAAAGTTCGGTCATTTTCCTGTAAATGCAAAGATTGAAACAAATCCACTTGAGATTGTAAAAGCTAAATAGTAATGTTGTAAATGTAATACGCTGTTTTTTCCCATTATTTACACTCACACCTCAGGTTCTGTGTTGTCTTAATGGGTACAGTAGCATACAAGACAACTATCAGTCTCTCCTGTGAATTCAATGGGATAACTTGGTTGGTATAAATGTTAACACCACTAAAACAGTTTTTTTGAGTGCTAATCTATTTTTACATTTAAGCCTGGAAAAAAAATGTAACCATGTTGCCAATGAAAACCAAAAAACTCTTTTCCTGTACATTTCTGCTGGCTGACACATCCTGTCTGCAAATAAGAGTCTTTTTGTAATAAATCTTTACTTGACACAATCTGAAAAGAACAAATAAGGTATGTGCCATCTTATGAACGTCTACCAGAACTTGGACACTTTGGCAATGCAGTATAGAAGCTCCTGATGCATAGACTCAACTCTTTAACTAAATAACTCTTCCATATTTTTAAGGCTGAGGTAGGAACTCAACCCCACATTACCACTTTTTGCTTGAAATATACTACAGTGAACTGTGATAAAAGATTGGTTTCTCAAAGAGAATAATTAGAAGAATTGCTTTTTCTTATCCTATGTTATATACTAGCACATATGTTGTAGACCCTCTTCTGAAATTGGTAACAAACAAAATCTGGAGCCCATTTCAAGGAGAAATTTCAATAGGAACATATTTTGGTGATGGGAGTGAATACAATTTCCCAGGCTCAGAAGAATGTCCTGGGAAGGACTGGAAGGAATTCTGAGTAATCACTACCGAACAGTAATTTAAGGTAATCTAAGTTAATCAAAGATTTCTTACTCAAATTATCACTGGAGAGATCTGCACGCTATGAAAACTAGGGAAAGCAGATTCAGTTGCTTCTTGGCTCACCTCACACAGGTGCATAAGGCAGAAAAAGCCCAGCAAGAAATTGAGCCCACTATATCTATTTATTTATATAAAAATAAGTGCTGTTTATCTTAAAATTCCTTCCCTTTGTGGAAGGGGGAAGTGCTGGGGAGTGCCATACACAATACACTAATTACAATCACTTTCTACTTCAATAAAGGAAATACAAACTTCCTGCCTTGGCAAAGGTTAGAATGTCTCAAGCAGGTGGGAAAAGGACCATGTAAGTGTCTAGACAGAAATGTGGAGGAAAAGTATTTCCTAAATTTTCTATTCGCGTGTTAATCCACAAAGTAGACTACGCATGTAAAAAGAACTGCCTTAATTACTGGTCCTCCTTCAATGATAATTATATTTTTAATTATATGAATACCAAAATGTTAAATGATCTGTAGTGCTCCAGCAAGTTCTGACACTGGTGAACAAAACTCTTCTTTTCACCTTTTGCAGAACATGAGGTTAAAATTAGTCTTCTAGGCATACTATAATTTGGTTAGTAATTACTCTGTACATATTTTTCCCAATTCTTCCAAATGCATCTATTTTCACTATGAAATCGTTGCTGAGTATTGCTATTACTGAGTGGGCACTTCACTCCAAGGAAACTTTATTACTTAATCTAGCACTGAAATGCTATCTGTTAAGAAAGCAGGAATGTTTCCAAGATGGAAGATGATACATGAATACAAAATTCCATAGGCACATTTTGATTAAATAATATTCCCAGGATAAAAGATTTCCAGTCAATTATTATGTTCTCAAGAATATAGCTGGGACTATCATTCAATTAATATGTTCTACATAACCCTGAAATTTTTATTGGGAAAACAAAACTTCAGGGCCATCAACCCTTCGCACATCAGTAAAGGTCCAGTACACCCCCCCAAATACTTGAAGACTCCTTTCTTGGACAGTAAATAGCAAATAAAAAACTACATAGCAGTAACATAAAACATTTTACATTGAAATTATGCAACTAATGTTGCATAGGCTTATCTTCACCTTTCAGACAGTTTCTCTGCACTGCACCCTATGCACTTATCTACACATTTTCGAATTAGAAACTCAGCTTTTTAAAACTAGAGGTCTTCATCTTCATGTCCTTTAGGTGTAGTGTCTACAAATATCCATAATCTACAGGAAATGATGCTATACACACAGAAAAAACCTACATACATGACATCACATGACTGATAGTTTACGCTGCTCCCAGGCACATGGATCCACACGAATGTTGGCATGAGTAAAATTGCAAAGCAGCTAATTTAAGTAGAACTGGATGAGAAATTAAATTGCTGTTTGAGGAATACAATATTTTCCATCAAATACATGATTTTACAAGTAAGATTGGTTTACTCTGCTCAGCTGAGAACCAGGTAAGTTCAATAAGGTAAGTCTCTCATGGATCATTTTGAAACAGAGTAACAGAAAGAAATTTTGTAGAGGAAAGAAAGAAGAAATTCTCCATATAAGTGGGCTGACCAGCATCCCACAGGTCAAATCCAGCCAGACTGCTTCTTTGGTCTTCCAATGCCTAAAGCCCAACAGCTGAACATTACTCATTAGATTTACCACTGTGTCCTTACCAAAAAGGAGGCATGCTGTTCTAACATAGCTATTAGAAATGGCTGCCGCAGTCACACAGACCACAAAGTGGATGACAAAACTGCAATCACGGTCCTGTTTGTGGAGCAGTTGGACTATCATGCCCTTCACAACCATCATACAAGCACAAAAAATTCTGCAGTGCGAAGCACAGAGTAATGAGTTACTTTCTGTTACCTGGAACCATAGCTCTCAGTACTTACTTTACAATAATTGTAATTGCACAAATACAGTAATTACTTTAGAACAACAGTTTGCAAAGTTTTATATGTTGCAATCATCACACAGTCTCTGCAAAGAGAAAACAGTAGACTCAGGCTAGTCAACAGGCCCACAATAATTGGTGCATGAGTGTCCAGCAAGATGCGCTTTGCCAGTAAAAAAACAAAAAGAAAAGAAAAAAACTTAAGAATCCTTTGAAGATAATAGAGAATTTTCTAGGATTTCATTGTGTATAACAGCATGAAAGCATTTATCTTACATCAGTGCTTTTTAATTGTTAGTTAAAACACGGTTCAAATTTTCAGAACAGTTTTTCACTGAAAAAAATGTTCTTCACTCAGAAAGCTGCAAGTTATGTGACATATATCCACCAACTGCTAACAAACCTTTACCACATATCCACCACTGCAATTTTAGGAAAACTGCTCTGTCAGATTGCAGTGTGTGATGATTGGTAAATTCTGACTTTGTGATTGACAGGTTTCTACTATCTCAAAGATGAAAGAAATGTTTTTATCCAAATGAGATACTCCTAATTCCAACAATATCCTACCTGCATATTCCTACGTGTTTCAAAAGTTACAAGAACATCTGTATACCTCCTACCCCATATTTCCAACTTATTTTATTCAAACTCTTATCCCTCTGCCCCCACCTTTTCCCACAGGGTTTCTCCTTCTGGCCAGGAAAATTAGTACAAGAACATCATTTCACAGTTTTTTCAGGTTTTGTTCCCCAATCAAAAGCAGGATGCAACACAATCTCCCTCAGAATCTTGTTCTCACAAGTATTTGCCCCATTTTCATAGTGAAGTGGTTTAGATACAATCAACCGACATACGCTGAAAGCCATTTAACTTTTTCTATGTGTTTTTTTTTTTTTCCATCCTCTTGTTATCAATTCTCTATCTTAATCCTCTTATGTCTGGTATGCATTGTGAATCACAGACCAGCTCTGGATGTCTGGAAAATGCTGGGCTTTCTTAAAGAACATCATCATAACTTTTCCCACCCCAGAATACCAGTGTATTTCTGTGCACACAAACTTGTGAGTGAACATAAACTTTCTGCACAGTTTGTAATATGTCTCATGAAGTTAATTTCAGAAATATAAGGTTTGTTCAGAGGAATCATGTGAACCATTCAATACAGCCACAGAATACCACGGAAAAACAGTTTCTTGACCTCAAAGCCTAATGAAACATTGACTCTGTCCACTCCTATTTTTAGATGTGTGCTCTGCAGTGCCATATTCCTTAATATAAAGCTGACCCAAATGTTCCAATAGCAGACGTTGGTCTCTCTCTGATAGCCAATGCATATCTCTGCTTTCCAAGTTTCTGTAAACACATCATTATAAAGAAGACCAGTCTTACTTTTCCCAGCCTTCTTTCTAATTATGTCCTTGCTGCCAGGAAACTTTCCTTTTTTTCTTTTCTTTTTTTTTTGTCTTCATTATTAAAATTTAAACAAATGCCTGATGTGTGCTGCAGAGTTCGAAAAGAAGAAAAAAAGCTCCAAAGCTGTTACTGTTATAAGTAACAAAGGTACTAACCCCAAATTCCTTTCAACACCCAGTGATAAATAGACAAAAATTTAGCTACAAGAGTGTATTAAGTACTAGATCACGAAATATGTCTTCCTTATAGACATATGAATTCCACAGACCAACCCAAAACTCCAATGTTTTGTTTTATTTTGGTACGAAGCTGTAGTAAATCTAACAGATCAAGTCTCCTGCCCATTTCCAACTCTCTTCATCCAGAACTATCACGGGGTTCCTACAGAAGGCTCGTACAAAGAAGGCTGGGAAGGCACTCATAGTTTACTGCTCTATCATATTTATTAAGGACTGATTTAGCAAGTCTTGGGCTACAGAGATGCACACAGCCGCTGCTGCCACAAAAGCATCTTTTCTGAGTTTGGAACCACCAAGGGGACGGCCGGGGTCGGCAAATAAAGTGCATNATACAGTTTTTGCCCAAAAATGCTCGGGTCCCAGGTTGGATGTTCACTTTTTTCCCTCCAGGAACATCCGTAGACAGCAGAAAAACTTGAGAAGGCTGCAGCAGCCTGGGGAGTAGAGGAAACATCACAGGCTCTTCCGTATTGTCATACAGCTGCACAAAAGTGTTGCCACGAGAATTTACATCAGCTTTTCTGCGAGGCAGAAGTTTGCACGCTTTCCATATCATTTTGGTCTGCATGACAGAGTGGGTTGGAATGGCTGCACGTTTAATGTAAAACTGCTGAAGCGACGTCTCAAGTTGTTCTGCTGAGCCCTTTAATACTTCTGCATTCTTTTACAGTAACACTTATGCCACTACTCATCACTACGAAGTCCCCAAGTGTTCAGAGTCAATTGAATTTAAAACTTTTTTTTCAGAAAAAAATGTGTCATGCTATTGCACTGTAGCCATCTGTTTTACAAATAGTCTCCTGTGTCTTCTTCATCTGCCAAAGAATAGCATCAGTGATCAGAAAAAAAATTACTATATGATATAAAAATCTAGCTGTTTTGTGGTCTAATATCTGAAACCTTCCAGAGCATCAAACACTTACTCTAAATACATTAATTACTACTACACATTCCACTAAGGCCTTCATTTGAGGGTAGCTAATTCTTTTCTTTTTCCTCTTTTTTTCCCTTATTTTTTTCCACAAGGAGATAAAGAGTGCCAGATTTCTCTTGTTGGTTCATACCTTTCTTACTAAAAGCCACTTGGTCCAGATCCAGTGCTTTTTTAGGGGTTACATGCCAACATCAGTTTTGCAAGTAATCATAGAACACAACTAATCACTAATAACATCTACTTAAACATCTGCTTAAAACAAGGTAGATAATCTCAAAAGATACATCTATAACATCTCTATTCTGATGCGTAGCCTATGGAGGGGATCAATTTGCATTTTCTACATCATGAGCAGCAAATGAGTGTATGAACGTGCTGCCTTTTATCTCACTGTTCAACATCCTGGACACTGGTTATGAGATTTTAGGGCAGATGAAAGCAAGGGTGGTCCTCTTTCTTTTTTGAACTCCAGTTTCCAATCAGTGGGTATTATAGTTCAGCTCCGGATGCCTGGAAATCTGTTTGGTTTACAAGAACATCACCATAACTATTTCCCCCAACTGGTATGAACCTTGAAAATGAGCAAGACCTCTACCTGAGAAATTTAATTCCACAGTGGACAATGCAGAACCAGGTAGCACTGAAAATTTCTCTGCTTACTCAACCCCTTTCACACTTTTTCACCATTAAGCCCTCTTTAGGACTCAGAACTCACTCCACATCACTCCATCACCCCAGAATGTAACAGGAAGAACAGAGGAATGCTGCCAATTAGGAAAAAGGGTGGGGAAAATGAAGTGTCTCCCCATTGCTAGAACAGAGAGCAGCATGCCAGAACCTGGCAGTGAGAAGGCTGGCACTACACCAGCACTGTTTCCAATTCTGGTACATGACTCTGGGGGAGAAGCATGGTAGCTCATACACATAGTATTAGGATAGTACAAAGATAAAAGGAGTATCACTCATGGCTGATCAGGTCTTTCTATGATTTTTGGTAGGTGTGCTTGTTGAGAAGAGTACTTTATCTAAAAAACAGAACACAGTTCTATTACAGCCAGTAGTAGGTGCAGATAATGTAACACAAACAACAAAGGGCAGACTGATGTACAGTAGGAAAAGTCTAGTGATAGAAAAACAGTACCTGGACTTCACATCTCTTAACTGCACCTTCTCCTTTGTATTTGATTATGACAAATTGTGAGATAATACTGCATTAAAGGCATGCCTTAAGGAGTTCTCCAACATTTCTTCTGTCACAGCTCTGAAAACTTTTGCATGTACGAATTTTATGTGTATATATATGAGTATGTTCAGTTCATGGGGATAGAAGATGAAAACAGAGACAGCTTGTGCACATCAACTTAGTTCAAGACACTTGCTTTTCTCTGACTCCACAGCATATTTGGGCATGGAAAGTGAAAATGAAGCTCAGCTTACTGGGAAACAAGCATGAGGCACAATGTGAGATAAAGTTCCAAAGAGAAAAGAAGTAAAACCATATGCTTAACTTAAAACTTAATATGATCTGTGATGCTTTCTTGTAAACAACTTTGCCTATAATTCCAGGCCCAGGAACATTTGCTTCTAGTTTAAGGAGTTTCCAACTATATCTACAGCATGACTGGCAAACTGAAATGAGGGAAACTAATTTACACATAAAAAGACAATTGCCTACAACTCTAATTAAGTCCTAATATTTAAAAGGAATAATTTAAACATAATTATAATGATAACAAACAGCTTTTGGAAAAATGCAGTGAAAGAGCTCAGCAATTCATTTCTGTGGACCAGGGAAGATAATGGTAGACGTCACTAGTAAAGCAGGCAAACATGAAACTGCCTGAAGCTTTTTTGCTAGCATTCATTCAAATTTTGAGAAGCTTCACAAATTTAAGATTTACTTTTCAAACCACCTTGTAAATCAAATGAAACTAATATTTTTTGAAGTACAAAAACCAAAAATGATGACTTCAGAAAAGAAAGGCTGAAAATGAAGAGAGAAAATGTTATACAAAGTAATCACATCCTCGGCAATGAGTGAAAATAAATGAAAATAACTTAGTGGACACCATGAAAGAGTCTCTCAAATTCTTAAACTACTACAGAATAATTTGTAGTATTTAAATACAACATTTTTGCCTGCAGTGTATCTTCAGTGAAGGAACTCTATTTTAATAGTGTACATATATTTTCATTCACAACATCTGTTTTCCAGGTGCTACTATACTACAAAAAGCTACACACTTCTATTTCCTTTCTTCTCTTTGCCTCCTTGATTTTTCCTCATTATGATTGCAAAAAATTTAGCATTGTAGCTGCTGACTTTACAAAGACATTTAAAGCTATACTGGAGTGTGCAATTCTGATCACGCTAGTTAAGACCAGACCTCTCAAATTTTTTAAATCAAAACAGGATGGTTTGACAAAAGAAAAAAGCACAACAAATGAAACTTTTAAAATTCTGAGGTCTAGGAAGAAGCTGTGATTGAGATTCAAAAGGTGTTTTCTAATGGGGGAGACACATGACACGAGATTCTTTTGGTCTTAAAAACTGGAAATTAATTCAAAGATAGAGGCATGCCTGTAAATCAACCCAAATAGTATTCAGCTAGCCACAATGCAGCTTTGCATCATATTACAGTTCAAACATCATTAAACTCAGATGGAAATGTCAGTAAAATAGACCCTGAAGGACTGACCATAAGAGGGAATTGAAAGAATTTACAAGCTTCCAAACTGATTCATATGCAGCTGACTGAATTCAATGATCTGTGGAGCCCAGCTCAGCAATCTCCCTGTTTTTCCTACATAAGGGAAATGCATCCCATTTACATTAGCTGTGCAAAATAAGCTTTGGCATGCCCACCACTGCAGATTTTGAATTTTTTATTTAAAACAAAAAAAGTATCTCCATAAAACTACATCACCTCCCATACTGTACTTGACAAAAAAATCAGTGCTTTTCTGCGTAGCTTTGAATGTCGATTCCTACCCCAGGAACAGGACACTGATTTTCTCAGAATGCGTGAGAGTTTGAGATTTCTTTAGAAGGCCAGAATGCAAAGTTAGGATTTCCCAAAACCAAAAGTGACTGCACCTCTGAAATAGTAGTTACCAAACATGAGCCAGTCCAAAGCATTCAGCACAATTTCAAGTATCCTGTGCACCTAACTTGGCTGGTGTTGGCAGAAACTGAGGTCATAACTGTAAATTGCTTTGTTTGGTACTATTTCTGTTTGGTGAAGATCACAATGGCTGAACTAGAAGTACCAAGTTTCTTGTGGCTTTTGTGGCTTAGCACTTTTGGAAAATAAAAGATCACATGTTTGTTGCAAGAAAGATTATTTAAGCAAACATTTCCCCTCACTTTCAGTGCTGCAAATATACACCATTAAAGTTATGTGTTTTACAAAAAGGAAAACACAGCTAGGGCCAACACTTGATAGGAAATCATACTGCGGTGTCTGATCTATGAAAACATGATTCAACAACAACAATGACAATAAAAGAACTTTGCCCAAACTTCTAATAATGCCTACAGAAAAACAAAAATTAAAATTTTCTATTGCTGAGACAATTTTCATAAGGCAGCAGTTACCATTTTTGTGGAAATATAGGCATACTCGCATGTGCGTGTATATACATGGCGATGAAGTGACTCACACTTAAGTCTTCTTTGTTATACCACTATTTCACCTTTCAGACTGAAATAGCAAAGGTCTTCAGGGTAAAAAATTAAATTATATTGATCAGACTTACTGTGTAACCCATATGACAGCACAGAGAGAAACCGTGGGTCTACTATGCAGGCATTTTCTAGTAAGGAACTAGAACAGTGATGGTTGAACAACAAGCATATGGAGAAGTCAAGTATCCTAATGACTTCCTTAAAGTTCTTAGATACCTCAGTATCCACATGATTGGTTTTTTTTTCATCCATGAGTAATCCATGAGATTTCCTGGCCTGCACAACTACTGACACAGCAATGTGTAAGAGCTCTGGAAATTAAATGTAACAAAATATAACCTAGAAAACTCCTCAGGCTTTACTTCATAACCCTTTTCAGCTGTGATACTGAAATTCACTTTTCAAGCATTGCCTTGGATTTATGAGAGGTCTACCTGCACTTCAGATGCTAAAATTGTTAGAAGGCTTATAAAAAGTCGCAGATGATTACAGCAATTTGAAAGTCACCTGTAAGTGCCTCCCAGTTCTGAACTCAAATCTCAACACTACATTCTCTTCTTTAATAGCCCTGATATGGCAATAGTTAGTGTGTTGTATCTTTCAATTAGCTACACTTCAGTAACTTACAGCTGCTGTAATTGTGAGGCTTGTCAGGAAAGATAAAGAAGCTGTTTCTTCAGAGTCAGGCTACCCTACCATATTTAAATTGTTTTTCAGTAGCTGTTTATGAGCTGATCTTGTCACAGTTTAGATCAAGGCATAACTTACTTCCTTTCACCAGGACGTCAAGCTCACAGTGCATGAAATTGTTTGCTATAAAGGCTGTGACTTTAGGACACATTCTGTTGCTAACATTTTGAAACCAGAGCAAACCAGGCCAGTATGTTAAACGTTACTGCTGAAGTTTGTGCCCACAGCTATTTAGCTTTCTCTATTCTAGGTTTCACACAGTCAGCAAAGATTATGACTCTTCCTTCTGAATATTTGTTGTGTTGATTCTTCTGAAGTGGAAAAGTGAATGGTGTTCCATGGGTTTTTCCATCAGGAATAAGACCTTTTAACAAGCAGGTAAAACAATGTCCCAAGACATTGCAGATTAGGATCACAGGGCATGAATTTTACACCTATGTTTAAACCAGTACCTAACTTGCATTTCTGATATCCCATTATATTTTTCCGTATTTTACTTTGGTACAAAATGCTTTTCTAACCGAATTGTCAGGACAGTATTATGGTTTTCTAGTACTCAGTTTCTTTCTTTTCTCTCTTTCTCTACTACTGTTCTTAACTGGAAAGACACCTCTGTCTCTCAGGGGTGCATGTGTACCCTTTCTAGATGAATTTCTAAGTTTTCATTAGAACACTACAGTAGATAAAAAACTTATAATGTGTTTTTGTAACGCTTGAAGTTATCTGCAGTGGGATTCTATCCCCCTCGCAAGGGGTGACTCATTTATCTTCAGTCTGCTAACCAACGGGGCTGCCAAAGACCCCTCCTTTCTAAACAAAAATCTGTAGAGAGCTTTCAGAAACATGAGAAAATATGACAAACACAGCTTGAGTTCTTAACTTAGCTGGCAGAAGATCACAGAAGGATACGGACAAGTCCGCCAGCCTTGATCCCCTGCATTTACCCCTCCGCTGGTAACAACAGAGAGCAGCTCCCTGCTCACAGACTGCTTTCCCGGCTTCCCTGGCATCTCCCCGTCTGCTCCTATTCTGAAATCCTCCAGCTCCAACTTCCTTATTTGGTTGCCGGGACCGTTCTTTGTCTGGCTGAGCCCCCCGGGCCGCGCCGCCCCCGGCTCGGCCGGGCCCGGCTCCAACCGCACGGCCGCCGCGGGCTTCCCGAGCGGCAGCGCTTCCCACGCCGCCCTAGCTGCGTCTGCGAACCACTGGCAACAGGACAAAGGAAAGTGAAGCTATGAAGTTCCAGTGTAAAAACTCACAGATTCCTGTCATATTTTCCATTGTTCTTTAGAACAGGTTACAGCGTGTCCTTTGGGGATTTCACTGGTGTTTTCTGCAGAGAGAAAGGAATCCCTCAACAGTGCTACCTACTTTTAGAAAAGTTACTATTCTGTTATGCTGCATGAAGAAAGAAAGCGAGACTAGTTTTACTCTCAAAACATCCCAAAACTTTTTAAAGTAGCGTTTATAAAGAGCAGCTTACCTGCTAGGAGACAATGAAATTTGCTAGGCGAACACTCCCTACTGTTGCTACTGTTGATTGATACTTGGTTTTAGTAACACTTCAGGTACTTCATGAGAAAGAACTGACAGTCAAACTGTACACATCTATATAAAAGCCACAGCAAGCAAGGAAGCACACTTAAAATTTTTTTTTAAAATCAACCAAAAACCAGTCCTGCTGGTCACTGTATTTTGTTGTTCGCATCTTTTAGATTTAGTCTTTTGAAGTGGATTTACAAAGGAATCCTGTAGGAAGTGATTTCTTTCTTTAAATTTAAATGAGAAAATGACAACAGTTCAGGAGAATATATACTGAACATGTCCACACCGACAGAAGAAACAAAAGTTGATCCACAGAGTTCTAGCTATCTAAGGAACTTATTGAGCTGTTACTCCTTAAAAGGAATACCCTTAACAAAGTAGAGATTTAAGAGCAGTAAGTGTTCTGAGACAGTCCTCTCATGCAGTGTGACAGGAAACAACATTTTGAAAAAAATTAAAGAAGAAGGTATAACTACAAACTTTCTAATTCACTTTGGGAATCTGGAAGCATTTCTGTATTTCTCAATGTAGTTCCTTAATATTAAGTTATGAAAACAAGTCCTTAAATACTAAAACTCCTTCCATTATTGCAAGCTCCCATGGATGTTTGGGTGAAGCCGAAAACAAGAAGTAGACTGGAACAGAGAGCACTGCTTTAAGTCACTGATGTACAGGGCAATAGCAACTGCTCCTGGGCACAAGTACATGAAAAAAAAAGTTATGGAGAATACAAAGGTGCATTTATAACCACCTTCCTACAAGACTCCAGCTGCACCCAAGTCAGTTGTATTTTCAGCTCAACAGAAAACAGACTCTGGTATTTTTATACCACATTCTTGCCCTCAACAGAGGCCTGAACAAGTTTGTTTACTTGTGAGAAACCCTTAAACTAGAAAAATGCAAGGAAACAGCTTAATAAAATAACAGAAGAATAAATATATTGACCACATCATAATTATATTATGTATTTAAATTAATATGCTAAAATTCACCTCAGAAAAAAACACACAAACCAAACAATTTCAGCAAAATAAGAAACATATAGGAACAATTCAGGAGCATTTATGCCCAGAAAGATCAGGTTTCAAGTTGTCTGTTTCAAGATTAATATAAATAAAACATTCCTAACTGACAAAGAAAATGCTAAAATAAAACCCCAAAATACAGAAATGCTTTAAGAATAAATTAAACTGATGTCACAAGGATATAGCATTGTCAAATAGTAATTAAAACAAAATGCCATATCTTATGGAATTTATCCTCTCTACTGCTAAAGGCTGCATAAGTACCACCAGTTTATTTCAGAGCTACTCCATCATCTTCAGCAGGTGTTCAGGCTACTGACAAATAACTCACTGCTGATTCTGCAAGCAATTTACTGTCCAGGCCCTGTCATCTGACATTGGTTGATCTGAATGGAACGAATGACCTCACAAGAGATATGTTCAGGGTAGGAAGACATATCCTTCGACCTGCTGTTCTACATTTGCTCTTCTGCAATTAGGAGTATGTCTCTGCTGCATAAGAAACTGGCAATGCTCTCAAGAAAGCTATCTAAAAACCTAAGATAAGTGCATATAAAGGCTTAGGTTCCTACCCTTGCAGAAAGGGTGACTTCCCAGGAGTCTGGAAGTTACCACTCAACTGACTTTCAGTGAAAGTTCCAGTCCTCTCTCTGCCTGGTCAAGCAGGTTTCAAAGTACAGGTTTTGTCTGTCTAGATACTCCAGATAGCTAAATTGCTGCCACTGACCCCAGTGGTAATCTTTCATGTGCAAGTATATTTCTATGCAAGTAGAGCGTATCTGCTCCCCCATGCCATCTTCTCATTTTGGTACCTGCCAGTTTGTGCTTCCTTTACCTCCCCCAGGGAACCACTCACTCCAGCTACTCCAGTGCTCGCAGTAAGTCTACAGGTGCAACTAGAGTGAGCCACGGCAGCCTCTTTCTCACAGGCTTGAAGCACTGCCCTCAGAGAACCACACCATATCCTGGCCCTCCTTCACTTCTGCCAGAGGGTGCCCTCATGCTGTCCAGCCTCATGTCCCATTATGGCAGTTTCATGTAGACAAAAACTAGAAGGCTCTGCAGGAGCAGTGGGACAGAAATGTGCCATAAAAGACCACATCATCAACCCAATAGACCTGAGCAGTTTTATCATTTGAATATGAAAGTATTTGGTACCAGTGTACAACCACTTACCAGTGTTAGATTACTGGCAACAACTGTTTCAACCTGCTGCTTGGAAACACTGAATTCAAAAATTACAAAGTCTTCATTATTATTAAAGGAATTATGAAAACAGTGAAAAAAACCTCAGCATTTTATCAGTAAAATAAAACTGATTTTCTGTGCTAATATTCAGCTTAGTAATAAAAACTACTGGCATTGCAGCATAACCACTAAAACATTTAGTGATATGGTAAAATGTATTCAATAACACATAATCATATTTCTCAGACTAAACATCTTAACATATTCTGAATGTATAGATACACACACTGATAATAATACATTTTCATACAGATCTTCCAAAAATCCTCTGCCAAAGTATGAGGCTGTACATTGAATTAACTGATAAAACAGACCTGTTATACACTAGCCAGTTTGCTCACTAGCACAACCGTTCAGCAATAAGTAATTGCTACACATCAGTTTACAGTTTCAACTGAATTACCATTTAATCTTAATGCATGTTTTTCTGATTATAGACCAATGTGAGCAACATTAATTATATATGAAACCCATGTGTATTCATTTCAAAACAATATTGTCAGAATTTTCAGTGCAGAAGTACTAAAACTTATCCTGGGAGTGACCTGTATGAGAGCTACTCTGAAATGTAAGGTAGTTATGAGTGGTCAAAAGTCATGCACTGACTTATATTTACAGCAGCAGTCAAGGTTGAGACACATGCCTGAGAGAGTTGGGCACAAATTCACGGGAAGAGGAAGCACTATTCTCCATATACATAGCTGGCAAGTCCCACTGAACGTAGACCTGGAAAAAATTTGCCAACGTGTTTTCGTCAAAATGGAGGAAATATGCAGAACAGGAGCAGAAATCACTGTCAACTGCAAGTAGATGACCATTTTCCAGTCTGGTTTTACAAAGAAATATATGATGCATGACTTTGTTAAATGATGACTAGTGGTACCTGCAAGTGATAAGTAGTAAATAAGCACAGACTGCTGTGAGAAGCACCAGAATGAAATGAAGAAATGAAAAACTGAAGCTGACTATAAATGGAAAACTTCTCAGTATTACCCCATAGTTTGATGCATCTCAGTCAGTTGGGCAAAATAGAAGATCCACAGATCAGACAGGGTTAAATAGAGAATAAAGCAGCACTGTAACAAAATTAACTCAACAATACAAAATAATTTTAGCTCTCTCGGTGCAGTGTTCTAGTGAGATCTTCCTTTGTAGAGTCATGTTTGTTGGATGCTCGCAAGTTGAACAGAACTTTGAGGAACCAAAATCCACTATAACGTATAACAAAAAGACATGCATCATGAAGACTGGGGCTGTCAAAGCATAACATGCTAAAAACTTAATTTTGTCCTTTAGAAACAAGATTTCTTCTTCCTAGATATTAAAACATATTATTAAAAAAAAAAAAAAAACACAACAAAACGGCCCCAAAAAATCCTCAATAGCAATTTGCAATAACTGATTTTATGGGTAATGTACTCCTTGTGGGAGTTCTGAATGACACAGAAGGTTTGTGGACAAGATTTTTATGCCCTGTTTACATTTTCTGGGAGCTTAAGAGAAAACAATCTGAAATAAGCTGCAGCTAACATGCTACAGGAAATGAAGGAGGAGAACCAGACTTCTCAAGAAAGATTTACATTAATATAATGGTGATGGCTATATTTTGGCTTAGAAAAAGGAATGCAATTTTTCTAAAATATACAGAAAAGCTGTTGACTAGTGTTTCTCCTTACTTAGTGGGTCATGAACCACTCCAACAAAATGCTTTTTAAGAGAGCTCTTTCACCATTGCATGATACTTTGTTTACAGACCAAAACATCTTGCATCAGCAATTCCTCTCTGTATGGCAACCAAAGACACACTAAGCCAGCAGAACCCTCGCCTATGCCAAATGTGCTGGTGTGAAAACCACCAGGACATTTCCATGGTTTCTATGGTGAAAGCATTCAGTCTGTTGGTAAGCAGTAATATATTCTTGGAAGTGTAACATCATCTTTTATGAAAGATGTCCACAGCATATTGATAGAAGAACCCGCAATCAGCTTCTCACTGCTTTGTAAAATTTCCATTTGTGGGAATCGGGTGCCTTTGAAATTAAAGTTTAGAAGTTGAAATTAATTAAAGGGGAATGTGCTTATTACATCTTAAGGACATTATAGCATGAGAGCACTTCTGTAGAGAATTAATTTATTTGGCAGATGATCTGAATAGTGCCAGAAATAAGACTTTTTCTCTACACTAAACTATGCCTATATTTGGTTTGATCACAAGCTCTTTTATTTAAAAAGAAACAAGCAAAGCCCCTTGCTACCAAAAAACCAGCTTTTCACATGTTCAGTATGATATCATCATTTCAGCCAGATTTTTTTCTGTTGGGTCTGCAGTCCATGAATCACACACATAGAGTCCAGACACAGTGGACTCTTACTGGCTTAGGAGGATGTTTCTAGAAATGTTGCTCTGACTCACAGATAAAAGGCTTTCAGAACTGAAAGCAAGGAGTTTATCTTGCCTTCATTCCCAATACTTGCTCAACATGACAACAGGGCAACTTGATAAGATGCTGTATGGTGAGAGAACAGAGATTAAAGGAAATCACAGGAGACTATGAAAGTAACTTCTTGTACCTGACTTCATAAACTCACTTTCACGTAATTTTTTGAGATATGTTTGGGTAGAAATGGATGAACAAACTTGTCAAAATTAGTTTTAATTTTGGTTTTGACCCAGTCTTACATGTTCAACATCCACAGAAATCCTATGAGAGCGTTTGCACCATACATCTCTTTCTGGGCTTTTTACTAGTATATTTGGGAAGCATCAAGTTTTGCATACATCAGCTATGCAGTTGAGATGAAAATATACCACAAAGGGACATAGTATCCTAAAATTTCTTTTCAAGAAAATACTGTAAGACAAATGTGTTTATATTGCAGTAAACCTGAATATTAAAAGGCTACATTTAATTCAACCAAGATTATTGGAACTGTTTTGCAAAAGCTGTGACGTGTGACATTAGCCTGCAGGTTTTGATGCCTCCCTAAGATGTATATGGCTTCTTAATCAAAATTACGTCACATTAATCACTTCATTTTTACTATCTAATTTCCAGTGGATGCTGGGCATTTTTTCCCATTTCTTTTTTTACCATGATCAGAAATGGTAAAAAGATTGTGTCATACATTTAAAGAAGATTTCTGCTGTTTCATCTCAAATTTCTTTTAAAACTTTACCCCTCTCCCTATGGAATTATATTTTTAAAAAAAAAATGGTTTTCACTTTAAACTCAATTAAAACATGCAAGAAAATGTCCACCCTTCTGCTGTAGGACAGAAATATTAATCTGCAGATATCCAGAAGATTCTGAAGTATTCTACATATATTTCTTCTCTAAAAGATTATTTTTTATTGTTAAAGTGAAAATTAAATAAGGAAAAAACTGGAAGCATCTTTAAAAATAAGGTTGTACAGGTATCATGGGGTAAAATATTCTGAAAAGTAAATGAAGAAGTGGATGTATAGAGTTTCTTAAAAGTATTGAAATTCTATTTTTCTGTATAGGTTTTCATCAGGTAGAACAGCTTTGCAAGTATGCAGTTTTCATAGCTTAAAAAGACCATCCTCTGTAAAAAAAAGAAAAATCACAATTTTGGTGGTTTGTTGGTATTTTGTCTTATATGAGTTGTTATGAAGGACATTTTGCTTTCACATGGTTTTATTAGTTTTTAAGATCCTACTTGAATTTTTACTAGGCTTTAAAATTATAGCAGACTAATAAGCGGAATGGGGTAGACAACATCTGATAACTGATGACACATAAGTACTAAGGCGCTTTGATATTTTCCTTTTTACAGTGTTAGGCCACGAGAGAGACCTCTCTTTGCGAAAGCTAAACAACATACAACAGCTGTATTTCAGAACATGACAAAGACTGTGATGTGAGGTTTGTTTGAGGAGTACTTCATGGTCAGGGATGCCGTATCTCAACTACAACTTTTAAAGGTCAAAGATCCTTTGAAGATATACCCCGGAAGGAGTACTGCAGGCCAGAGCTTAGAGATGCCAAAAGTTTCACGAACTTCTGCAAGTACCCACTGTGAGGGCAAGTGCAACTGCAGCAGTCATTCTTAGGCAGCAAATTCAATTCATGGTATCACAGCTATGCTGCTGAATAATCATTTACATATTCACGTTCTACTGATATCAGTAGGTACAAACAACAAAAGAAACTATGTTTAAACAACTCCAGAAGCAGAAACCTCACCAAAATGAGTCTTGTCTTTTCAATGACTAAAGGAGCAAAGCTGAGCACAGACCTCTGAACTATTTGGTGCACACAAACTCCCCTTATTTCTGGCAGGCCTTTCCACTGTCACACAAGGAAGTCAATATCTCATTAGTATCCTAAATTACTTGCTCTTCCTTGAACCTTCTGTCTTATGTTTTAAGGATCTTTTGTCCCCCTCAGGTCACCTTAAAGAACTGCAATTCTTTTTTTGGATTTTGGATACAGTGAGCTTGGTAACCACACTAGCTTGCTCTTCAAAACTATGCCTGTCTGATTTATTTGCATCATTATTTCCTGGCTTGTTCTTCTAAGAAATACTGTATAGCTTCCTTTACTCAAGTACACATTCCAGAGAATACAACACAGTGAAGTGAGGAAACAGTCCCACGTGTACGTAAAAGGCAATACAGTATTTTTATTTCTTTTTAAATTTCCCAATAAGCTATGAGAAAAAACATGTCCTGTATAATACTGCCAGCAGAATGGTATTATCAAAGTATGGTTTGATACAGGATCTGGGATGTGATTCTCAAAAAATGAAATAAGCCTGATAAGTCTAATCACTAAATATACTTTCTTATCATACTTTAATCAGATATTGCTTGGACAGCATCCCATACATTCTGCAATAAAACAACATGTAAGTAAGGTCTGGGGTTTTGAAACAAGGAGCTGCAATTCAGGTCACTGATCTGGGAAACTAAAAGCCACCAAAACCCAATAGCCACTAAATTAAAGATGAATCATTTCAGAGAATGGTAAAAGGAAAAAAAACCCCAACAAACCCAAACAGAAGGAAAAAACCCCAACCCACACTTCGGTGAAGCCTGTAGGAATCAACTGGCTTCAGACCAAAAAATGTTAATGGAACATAGATTACCTAAGAAGAAGTGAAATAAGTTTCCAAGAGCCATGGAAGTTGTTTAAGTCAAATACTCATTGTACAGGGGAAAAAAAAGCAGTTCTGCAGTACCATTTTCCAAATGCCTGATCTTGCAGTCCTTGCACACCCTAATCCCCTTTAAAGTTTTGAGTTTATTTTTGAGTTTTTGAGTTGAGGCTATGTGTTGGGATTATATAAGTATGTCTTAAAAGACAAATGCAAAGTAGTACAAAGCAAAATTATGCATAAACACAGGATTAGGGAAAAAACCCCATAGCTAGACAAAAACCCCTAGAAATTTGGAAAGAAAACTACAGTGAAAATAGCTAGAGGTGAGGTATATTTCTAATCCCTTCCCCTAGAACTGGAAAATGTTGAGGAGGAGGAAATTCAGAGTAAAGGGGGTGAAACTGTGGAAGTTAAACATCTTGTTGAAAAGAGAAATATTTGAGTAACATTTCCTAACTACTTTAAAAGGGAGTAAACTAACCAAATGCCATCTGAAATTGGCTGTATGCCCACCACTTTGCTTGACTTTAGGGTCAGTAAGGCAGAGGGCAGACATAAGTTAGCAGAGCTGAAAAATCAATACAAATATAGCTAAAACACAGATGGAATTTATTATAGAGCAGCTGGAAATGCAAAGAAAGAATTCTATGGATCTATACTGATGGTGTAACTTTGGAAAATATTCTCCAAGTATGAAAGTGCTTTACAAAACAAACAACTTTAAGAAGTGGTGTTAGATGTAGTCATACTACAGAAAACACACTGTTTTACTCTGAATGTCTGGCATAATATGTCTGAGTGGTTTAATAATGTTACCTTTCAAATCAGTCCAAACAGACTTGGTAATGAAGATCAATAAATCCTTCACATGATAATATAACATGTATACGACAAAATCCATGAATGGGACAGAAAACAACTGCACAAAATAAAATGGGAAATTCTAAGTGGTTTCTGTTCCCTTTGATTTTCTTCTAATAGATATTCTGGTTAAATTTTCAGGTATTTTGAAGTTTTAAAGAATTACTGAAAACCTTTAAAAACATTCATCCATGTCAAGATTTTTATTCTGCATGGGAGTCATGTCAGAATCAACACAATAAATGTTACCATGAAGTATTGTTAGTGAGTCATTGTTCAAGAAAGTTTCCCAGTGTTCCACTGCACAGGACAGTCAGTCATATCTTGTAAGTTTTATATTTCAACAATCCCTGTTCTAAAATACTCTGTACCAAGAGTGACATTTAAAAGATTTTTGTTAAGGATGTACTGAAGCCACCTTCCACACTAAAGAAAGATGCAGCTTCACTGTTATTTTGGGCCAGTACTGAAAAGGTAGTGATCTGGCCNTCCTTCCCTGTTATCGTTTCTCCAAGACATCTGTGGGGTATTAGAAATGTCAGCAGTACAAAAGCCCCATTCCCTCTTTAATCCTGCAACTAGCAGTTCAAGGAGCAGAAGGAGATTCCTACCTGGCAAAACAGCTTGGCTTCTGCATTTCTGTTGCTGGAGGGGGAGGTAATTTACACTACCCTACTTTTCCTCACTGACAGTGACATTCACTTTGGGAATGCACTGCTAACTCTACTGGCTGAGACAAACCTGCCAACATACGTGCTTGCCAGTCTATCCTCCAGCATCACCAGCTCTGTCCCTCTGCAGTCCCATTGAAAGGTCTGGCAGTGTCAGCTGCATAAGGCAACCNTTTTTTTTTTTTTTTGCTTACTTTTCAACTGTATCAGCTACTTAATCGATCTAGTCATGTGGCTGCATGATTGCTGGTGCTTTTGCAGGGGGAGAAGTTGTAAGGTGGGGGTTGAGGAATACAAGTTTATGCGCTTTTTTTGTGGCAAAGTATGGCCCTTGGTGCAGCATAAGCCAGACAGAGAATTACCCACTGCAAACAAGATGAAGACACTAAATTCTGCCATGTATCTCCTTAAGGTGTATGTGGCATCTGAGACTGCAGATAAAGAGAATAAAAAACCATAACCTTCGCACTTAGAGCCTGGACAAACAATGCAGACGGAATATATAAAATACTTCTTAGAGAAAATGATGACACTCAAAGGATAGCAGGTTGACTGAGAAGCAGGTTACAGGTATTTAATTGAGAGGAACTCCACCTACTTAAGAATACCAGGTCATTTCTGAACCAGAGTATGCTTTTATTACCTTTTTTTGTCTCTATTGAGACAAATCTCTTCTGATCCTACCTTGCAAAGTTTAAAAAAAGCCCATCTGACAGCAATGGCACACATGCTCCATTAGATCTTGCAGTCCCACCTGAAATGGTGTAGAATGATTTATTAAATAAACATTAGAGGTTACTAAACATACCTCTCA
>VYZQ01033039.1:15071-29570 GCA_013400655.1 Mystacornis crossleyi | reverse complement strand
GGGGCCCCGGGCCGGTGGGAACTCCGGATATCCCTCTCGGCACGGCTCCGTCCATGCCCGGTCACAACCCGATGAGGCCGCCGGCCTTCCTGCAGCAGGGCATGATGGGGCCGCACCACCGCATGATGTCACCAGCACAGCCCGCCATGCCCGGCCAGCCCGCGCTCATGAGCAACCCCGTGGCCGCCGTGGGCATGATCCCGGGCAAGGACCGAGCCCCCGCCGGGCTGTACAGCCACCCGGGCCCTGTGGGGTCACCTGGGATGATGATGTCAATGCAGGGCATGATGGGACCCCAACAAAACATCATGATTCCCCCCCAGATGAGGCCTCGAGGTATGGCTGCTGATGTTGGCATGGGAGGATTTAGCCAAGGCCCTGGAAACCCAGGGAACATGATGTTTTAAGCTGCTACCATAAGACTGGATGTTCTGATCCTTGTCAAGATGAGATTCCAAGTCCTGAGGGCTTTTTTGGGAGCTTCAGGAGTACAGTTTGGCCATGCAATAGGTGAAAAGAGACCAGAGGACGCTTTGGGAAATCTCGAATGTATGGAATTACCTGAAAAAAAAAAATATTCATTTTAACAGGTTGTTTTTTTTTTAAGATTTATTTTTTAAAAATTATTTTTGTGGACTTGGGTATCCCGTGACGGCACCTGCTTTGAGAATCTGTAGCTGTATTTTGAGAATTGCCATTTGTCACAAGTTGCACCATTCTCTGTATGTTTACGTCCTTCGGACTGGCTTCTCCCAGGACTCTCGGTTATTTTTGGGGTTTTTTGTGTACTGTACTATATTGTAAAAGGGATTTTAGCAGAGACTTTAGTCTTTGGGGGTGAGAGGAGAATGGGATTCTAGGCTGTTTACTTTAGGTGGAGAATCCATCTTCAGAACTTCGGACTATTTCCTTTCAACTCCAATGTATAGAAAAACCAAACTACGACCTCAGAGCAGAGTATTAATGAAAAGCACAAAAAGGAACTTAAGTTCAGTGAGGGGAATCTTTTAAAAGAAATAAATAATAAGTTAAGGACATATTTTTCAAATTATGGCGTGCTGTCCAGCACCTTCTGTCTCTCCCTCCCACTCTTTATTAAATAGGCTTCTCTCTCTCTCCGTCCCCTTCTGTCTCCTCCTATGGCAGCTGCAATACATTGTGTTATTTTTGGGGGGTAAATCTAGGAGAGCCTCTCCTCACGTGGGGACTCTTCCCACTTTTAGGAAGGGGCTGGACTTGGACACTGTTACATCCTACAGTAGTCTCTCTCACTGTTTCCTATTCTCCTTTTCTTAGAAACCCCAAGTGATTTTATTAATGTGGGAGTGGAACAGACACTAAAAGTTATCCAGGATTTTTTTTTGTGGTTATTTTTTTTTTCCTCCCCAGCGTAAAACGTTCTGTGTAACCTCCATTAAATTTGGTACAAAACCACTCGCCAGGGCTGTGGTGTCAGAAAAATAAAATATATTGTTTCTTACAAAAATGAACTGTCTTCTTTATCCAGTCCAGTTGTTTCTGTGTACATCAAACAACTGGCCACATGACTGTTTTCTCTGCGTTGTGATCACAGCCAGCCTAGAGGCCAGGTGAGGTAAACTTTGACAGCTCCTAAAAGTCTGGTCATTAGGCAGCTGTGTGCTCCTTTTGAGACAATTCTGTTAACTTAATCTTGAACTGAGCTTGTTTTCCCTTGGAGTGAGGTCTTATTTCAGAACACCCCAGGAACGATACTTACAGACTTCCTCAATTTGTTGAGGGTCAAGGAACAGATGAAACTTGTCTCTGTCTCTTCCTGCTCGTGAGTGTTTGCAGCACTGCAAGGTACGTGGGTTTGAGCTCCCCCCGAGCAGCAGTGTCAGTCTGCCGAGGCACTGGGATTGTGTCCCTCTCTGGGGACTTTGGATTGGGTCAGGTCTCTGACTGCCAGTGCTGAGAGCCTGAGATGGTGGAGAACGGATGAACTTTAATAACAAAGGTGAGAAATTGTCAGTGAGCAGATTTTTATCAAGGCAACCCTGCTGAGTAAATTGTTGCTTTGCCACAGTTCTCATCGATTGCTTCCTAATCCCCTGTCTTTTCAAACTTGCCTTTTGAGAGGATTTCAGCAAGGAGGTTTTATGGTCTTGCCTATGAGGAGCAAAAGGCTGGATGACAAAACGTGGATTGGGAGTTGAGCCCTGCTCCTGGAGAATACCAGCATGAGCCAGATGTGGATCTGTAGGCCAGGGTGTGGGCTCTGTGGCTGGCTGCTCTCTGGTCCCCCAGCACTGCGTATGGAGTGTGTAACCTGTTCTTCCTTCCACTTACTGCTACTTGAAATGATTTCAGTGAGGAGTTTCCTCAGAGGGCTGGCCGTTAGTGTGAAAATTCATGTGGAGAATGAGTATTTTTAACATGCTTGTGTGTGAGAATTTTTTAGAGTTAACTGATCCTTAACAGGAGGAAAAAGAATTCCTCTTGGTGGGTGATTTACTAAACTTTTGTTGCTGGTGTTACAAAATGAGTGAAGCCATGCACCGTTGGAGGCACGCAAGCCTCAGAGCCTTCTGTTGTCTGCTTCCAAATTCACCTTTGTGCTGTCATGCAAATTTACGATGATTTTGGGTGAGAATTACTCTTTTGACAAAGTGTAGGATGTCTGTTGTGGTTCTTCCCTCTGACAAGACAGGCAGCGTGCCTGAAGCACGGGCTTGTCAAGATTTTAGAAAGAGCTGACAATGACACAGTAAGTGTTATTTCTGTAGAGCGGAATTACCTCTTCTTTAAGTGGTTGCACAGCTCCCTTTTGAGGACCGTGCATGGGAATTGTCACAATGCAACCTTTTTAAGTGTTGCCACTTCTGCCACCATTCCTGACTGTTTTTACCATGTTGAACAAAGCAAAGTTCTTGATCGACGTAGAAAATAAGCCGGAGGTTTTGGTTTTTTTTTTTAACTGTCTTTCTCAGTGCCTCCTATGCCTGTTGAGATTTTGAATAGCAAAGGACTTGAGGTGGCTGTGACTTACTCTAGGAAAATTAGCATTGGGAATTCAGTGTTTCAAAGCCACTGAACAGTGAGAGGATACATTTTAAACCTGCTGTATAATTAAAGTTCCTTCTGTGTCTGTCTAACTTAAGATGCTGGCATTTGGTATCTTAATGAGATTTTTCCTACAGAAAATGAAGAAGATGTGGATTCTCATGAGTCCATGTAGGGTCACTTAACCTCAGTGTTTGCATCGGCAGATGAACGAGAGTTGCTAAGGTCTTAGCTGGCTCCAGTCTTGTAAATGACTCCATAGATCTACATAGATGAACTTCTTTGTTTTGCTCTGATTCTACTTCTTCCCTATTTGCTTTGCAAATGGAAAAGCTTTCTAGCTGTCAGCCTTGCAGATTCACCTGAGGATCTGTAAATCAGGCTCTGTTCCCTCCTGCTTATCAATAGTAACTGTGACTCAGCTTTGGTAGTCATGGTACAGTTGAAGTTGGAAAGTGGGTTGCCATTTTTAGTTTTCTTCCCCTCCCCTCCCCCCTTTTTTTCCCCTAAGCTTTCAAATCATCCTCCTCCACCTTTGTTTGAAAGAATGAAATAGACTTTATTCATACATGCTTGGCTGCTCTTCCTCTCTAGTAACATGGGAGGAAACCGTCTGCTGTTCAAATTATCTCATCCCAGATGGTTGCGCAGCCGGAGTGTGGAGAGACTTAAAAGGTAAACCCAGCAGATGGTGAACTTCTGAAACGCGAAGTAATGTGCCTGCTAAATCAAAAGTTTAAAATATTTGAAATCTGTTTGTTTTAAATTAGTAGGCTTGCAATCAGGTCATCTGTGAAGTACACTGCCAGATCTAAGCACCGTCCAAATAAACTCGAGATTTGTACCTATATCATGGGCTAGTTAATGTACCAAAGAAGATGACAGCAAGGAGCCAGCCTCCGGAGTTTAGTGCTGACATCCTTGTGGTGTCTAATGGGTCGCATTTCGGAAGGCAGGCCAGTGTGTGGAGCCCTGACCTGCATCAGTCTTGGTTGGGATTTGAATGCCGGTAGTGCTTCTGGTACAATACATCCATCCTGACTCAAGGTAGATGTGGGTGGCCAAATCTTCCTGAGGGTAAATTGAAATGCAGCATTTTTTGTCCCCCCAGCATGTTGGGACTATTACAAATATGGTGTATATGCAGGGCTTAATTTTGTGGTGCTTGGTGTGCTCTCTGCTTTGCTGGTTTTCACTCAGGTGGCAGGACAGGCTACATTTTATTGGTGATGTCCTTCTGCACTCACAATGGTGAATGCTTTCCTCATGCAGCCTTGCCAGGCTGCGGGCTGAAACCTGTTCCCTAATGTGACACTTCTCAAGGAAAAATGATCTATGTTTGATATAGGCCTGTATTTAGTAGAGTGTACTTCACTGTGTCAGTTGGTAGTAATTCTTAACCTAAAAATGGTTAATGACACAGGAAAAAAAGTGATGCTGTTTTGTCTGGGATACTGGGAAATTGTTGATTTCTGGGAATTTTTATTCCACATTCTCAGAAATGCCACAGCTCTTCCATGCTGTGTTTGCAATTCAGTAGCTCCCACTTACCTGTGTCCTTTGGTATTAAAACTCCTCCCCTGTCCAACCAATCCTCTTCCGAAATGATCATTTACACTAGCTGTGGTGAGAAATAACTCCTCCTTCATCCTGTGGGCCACAACTACCTTGGAGGTGCTCAGTGGGATGGACCAATGCATGACCCAACCACTTCCACACTGAGGGGAAGCGTAGAACAGGGCAGAGGGGGCACTACACAAACCCTGGAAGAGACAATGGAGTAACCTGTTCCCATTGGTGCCTTCCTCCTAGCCCCTGCCAAGAAGCTGGCCTGCTTTTCTGAGGTCTTCTGCTACTGAAATGTGTGTTACTCTGCCTAGAGTGGTAGGAGGATTTTAACTGTGTGAAAGCAGTGCCCTTTAACAATCTTACCTGCTCTGGAACAACTTGCGCTGCCGAGTGCCCTGGGTTGTGGCGGTGTTGTAATTTTTAACCTGGTTGCTGGTCAGTTTTGGGGGGATGCTTCTAGTTATTATTTGAGAGTAGGTATGTGAATTCTCCCGTTGTATGGCCAAAGCTTCTGATGCCTTTTTCCAAGCAGTCCATGCCTCATAAATAACTTGTAATTGTAGACCTAATATTTTAATCACTGTTCCCCAAATACTTGAAACTGTGTATGAGAGAAAGCTTCATTAGAGTAGAACATGCCGTTCTTAAGCAGGGGTAGGCACTGATTTTTACATGATGGCATTATGGTTTCAGGCTGTATAAAAACTTGATGGAAAATAACAATGTTTTGTTTGCTTTTTTGACAGCTTCTAATAGCAGTTCAGTGAGACCTCCAGCAATGTATTTAGTATTCAAATTATTCTGTTCACTGTGCGTGGTGTCAACATGTAATTGTGGTGGGGGCAGGCTAATGAAAGGCTAGAGGTAAATCCAGCCCATTCTTCTCAGGGAAAAGGTGCTGTAGTGCCTCCCTCATGTCTCTGTCAATTACTTACATTAAGTGATTTTTTAACGAAGCAAGAAGGGGTAACACAGAACCAAAATTGCAGGGCCATTTTAATAAATGGTTCCCCTATTTTAACCTTTGCCTACCCCAAAGAAAGTAGGGACCACGTTTTATTTACTTACTGAAAAGTGGTGATCTTTTTCAATGAAATAGTAAGATTGAGTCCACCCTCAGCAACTTTGCAGAGGACACGAAATCAGGGGGTGCAGCTGACACAAAAGAAGGACCTGGACAGGGGGTTGGAACTATACGATCTTTAAGGTCCCTTCCAACTCAAATCATTCTATGATTCTATGACTTTGGCAACATAGTGATTCCTAGTACTGTCTTACAGGAAAAACTGATCTCAGCCAGAGGTACTGCTGTTGTATTCCTCTTTCAGCAAGTGTAAAATAGATCACTGCTGCCCAAAGCTGAGGTCGATAGCAGCTCCCCAAACTTCCTTGTTTAAAACACATTAAGCAGAGTTCACCAAGATTGTGTGTTCTTGTACTTGGCCCACTGTGGTTGTTCTGCATGTTTACAGTGCAATTTCCATAATTAAAGGAGTGCAGGGAAGAGGTTCGGAGGCTTTCTGACCCTTTGGAGATGTTTTCTGTGCACAAAAATGCCCTCAAGAAGATGGGGTAGCTAAATGCTATGCAATTAGGGAGGCGCATCTGTCTGCAGGGAGCAACCCTCCAACATGCCAAAAGAAGGGAAAGGCACAATGGCTTCTGCAGTTTACCAAACATAAAATCAACGTTATATCAAAGCTTTCAAGTCTGGGAGCACAGAGCAAGCTGGGCTTCATCCCATAGTCCCAACATATGAGGAAGAGAGGTGTTTTGTCTCGCATTCCTGATGCAGAAGGACAGTTTTAAATGGACTGTTCTCTCCCTTGCTGTTTTCAGCCTCTGCCTGCTTTTGTGCGGCCACCTCAGATGTAAACTTGAGCTGTTCTGTCATGTGGCTTCTTTCAGCTTGCTGTTAACAGTGTAAAGTGACACTGTGCCACCCTGTGTCTGGTAGGAAAATGTCCCCTCATCTAAAATACCTTTGGAACAGAGAAGGCTGACAAGAACATAAAGAAAAATAGTCAAAGATTGTGACAATAAACTAACTTTAATTTAAGACAGCTTAATCATGAGTTAGTTTGCTGATTCCTGTCCTTTTGGGAGCACAGGTTATTGTACTGCTCTGGACTGACTGAGTACTGTGAAAGAACTTCCAGAAATTGTTCAAGTGGGCAGAGACCTGCTTTACAGCCTTTCACCACTTGCTCCTGCAAGGCAAAGAGACAAAATCACAGCTACTGTGCACTGCCAAAGCCCTTTTTTGTTGCATGGTGAAACCAAAAGCCCAAGATTTGTGGGCGGCACTTCCCACGGGATCTCACCTCTCCACGGTAAGACACGCGCACAAACCACTCCTTGGAGCGCCGGTGCTGATACAGTTCCAGGGTCACATCTGCAGCGTAAGGTGGCCACTTGTGATCAAACGTGCCCAGTGCCAGCAGGAGAGGAATAAGAGTAGAGTCATGAGAAGCGTAGAGGAAGAGCTTTCTGGGAAAGAACAGAAGGGAAAAAAGAAAACCAGACTTAGAATGTCAGCTGTGTTCCTCCATGGATAGGCAGCAGCACTCATGCTTTTTCCAGCAGGTGAGCACTCCTTTTTATCCCACACATTCAATGTCTTTCTGAACCAGTTTTTCACACTGACATCAAGTTAGAATTTATAACGATTAGAGGAAGAGGTCTGTGCTGTACCTGGCCTTTTCAGCTGGATTTGAGGGATTTACTGCTGCTTTAATGTTCTTCTGTAAGGTATTTAACAGGAGGCCAATATTCATCTGAAGAACTTCTCTAGAAAAGAAGCAGAAATAAATTTACTGGTTTTAAAACTTTCAAATAATTATGCATGAAAGCCTGAGAACCTGCTTTTCTCTTATGATTTGATAACCTGTGCTGCGTGTAGTTGAGAACTATTAAATGCAATTAATATGGCCAGTTTTTAGTTCAACCGTTGTGTAGTCACCACTCTAACGTGACTGCACACTGGGAGGGGAGAGGTGTTAGCAAGCAGTCTCATGAATCTAGAAACTCTGATTGTTCTCTGGGCTATTTTGTTTCCCTGATAAGGTTTTTGAGTGCATGGGTTTCGGCTAGGGAAGATGACTGCTGCAAAACAGCAGCTGAACTGGTTGGGGTCCTTGGTGAGGAGGGGCAGAATTCAACAAAGTGGTGGCTATATTTAAAAATTAGTTTTTATCCTTTTACTGAACAAAGATGTGATCTTTATACAACTTCGGGTGGGAAAAAACTCCCTCTACCTAATGAGTATGTTGGAGAACTGGAAGATGAGTGTGACTAACTCTCCTGGGTGTTGTGGGAATGGGGTAAATGAGTCCTTCACTACCTGAGATCTCTTAATACCTGGTCAAGAAAAGACAGTCCTATACCACCACCTGAGAAGAGCTGGTGAATGTGGCAGCTGCAAACGAATCTGAAAGGAAAATGACTGCTAGGCTAGCAGCTCAACCAGCCTTTACAACTGTGGAGGAGGTAATTAGCTGCACGAAGCAGCAGATTCTCTTTGCAAGTAGTTACATGTGTGCAGGACCTGGCATCACCTTTTCCCCTAGCACCAGCACTTCTCAGCCCAGCTGTACAGGTGCCATCCCTGGGACAAACTTCCCATGCTGGGATTTGCACTGTACTTGTGCAACTGCAAGGGCAGCCTCAGGGCGTGGGCTGGAAGCATCTCCTCTCCTCTTCTGCCTTTGCCACTGGTTCACTGAAACCCCTGTGGCAACTGAGGCCTTCACTGCCCACCTCAGTGGCTTACTGCTGCTCCTGCGAGACCACCCTATCCGTGAGGATCAACAAACAGGGTGCAAGCCCACATCCTGGTCTCCTCAGTGTGCACGCCTTTTTCCCAGCTCATGGTACTGACTCAAGGCACTGAACTTTACACTGAGATGCTTGAGGCACAAACCTCATGAGTGGGCTCTGGTGGGGGGATGCAGCAGATGGGAAAGCACTTCTGTCTGCTGAAGTAAGCTGGTGTAGCACATCAACCCCGGGTAAGACAGCCCCTGAGGCCAGAGGCATGGACACAGGCAATCACCTGGAACCGTCTTCCAGAAGGAAAAGCATGGAGTCAACAGATCGGCGCTCCACTGTCTGCTGGAAGCTCTTCAGCACAGGGCAGCTGGGCAAATTGTGCACCTGGAACGAGGAGATGTAGCAAAGTGGAAGGGTCTGACCCTTTCTGAACCCAGCCTGAAGACACATGCATGACTGCCCCCAGGAAACAGCTGCTCATGTCACACCACTTGTACTACAGTATTGTACTCTGATAGTCATGTGAGGATGTTTAGGAGGGTTTTAAACACACTGACTTGGTCTGTGTAGCAAAAGGATGAATGTATGTTCTCTGGGATGCAGTTCTATGGGGAGTGTAACACACTGAGCCATTCAGCCGCCAGACAGACCAGGTATCATTAGCTCCAGCAGAAAAAGGGGTACACGTGTGCCCAGGAGGTGCCCAGCTTCCCTCCAGCAGCAGAAGCAGTCTGGCTTACAGGTCACGTGCTGGAACTGGGATTAAGGTGACTGTAAGGTGCTGAGTGCCAAAAAAGGGAAAGCACTTTGTAATGGGTAAGCAAGGCCCAACGCCTCTCTTAGCTCTACATTACACTCAAAGAAATATGGGATTTCGAGAACAAAAATACTGGAGATGAGTCTTCACCCAGCCTACAGCAAGGCTGACCCTACATCTTGCTTTTTCAAAAGGCCATGCTATTTCTACAAACATTCTGGGTTGCATAGAAAGGTACTGGAGTGCACATTAGTATCTGTGGGTGTTGGCACTCTGTGATTTCCTCCACGTGCATGGTAAGGGGATGTTTCTTTCTGAGACAGTGCAACAGAACAGCTCAGCTCACCTGCTCAGCAAAAATGTTATCGAGGAGGACAAAGAAATCCACAGACTCATCACCATCAATACCCATCCTCTTCTTAATTTTTTTCAAGTCATCGGAGATACCTGGCTGATGCATAGCATTCTCCATCCTATCCCTGTAAAGGAATTAAGGAAACCAAATTTTTTTCACACACCAGGCTTTCTTTCGTTTTTCTCATGACCCAGCCCAGCTGTCCCACATCAGTTAGGGGTAGAAGAGAAGCACTGCAGCATGCTGAGGAATTCTTGATGTTGGGAGTCTGAGCTGCAGAAAGGACAGATGCTGTATCCAGAACTCAAGGATCAGAGCTGTCTCTCTGCTCTCAAAGAGGCAGGAGGAAAAATGAGGATGATGCGAACCCCAGAAGTGGTTCCCGCAAGCAAGGGCTGCGTATCAGCTAACAGATCTGGTCATACTGGAACAGTGCAGGTCTGTGTCTTCAGGGAGTAGCCTTTAGCTGCCTCATGAAAGAAGAAAAGGTAGAAGCTTTGAACTCACTGCTGTATGGTGTGGGAAAAGGGAAACACCTAGATACTCACTTGTAGCTTAAATCCACCTTTTGCTTTGTTAGAAGCCATTTGCATCTTTATGCCGCTTTAAATTTTATTTTGAAAAATTTAGCTGAGAATATCCATGCTGGCCATGTGCTTGTTAGGGAGCCTGCAAGCTGAGGCAGTGCTTACTGCAGCTCAGAAAGTCTACCTTGACATGGTCACAAAAGGTGCAGCTGGAGGGCAGCGGGGGCAGGGAGCAGAAGACCCTGCAGTTTACTCCCTTTTGGACAGGTGATGTTACTCAAGGAAGCTGAATATGCTGCTTCTAGGGGCTGTCACCTCACCACTGTCTAGACCAATACTTTGCCTGCAGAGTCAAGCATTGCACAGCGAGCTTGTGCAAGTGAATTCTGACAGCTCTCGAATTTTGGACAAAAATATGCTAACGTACAATCCAGCCAAACTGTAATATATCTGCCTCTCTCTTCCATTTTCCACCCTGCGCCCAAACCTGGCACAAGCATTTCAGAGTACTTGACTCTGCAAACATGAGTGTTCTATGTAGGATGCTCCTTATTTTACTTCATTAGTCTTCATTAAATGTGTCAAGGCTGAGTATATTTCAGTTTCTTCGAGGTATAAATGTGACGGGAATGTTGAAATAACCCCCAAACCAGAAGCTGAATATAAAAAGGAGGCCCAATATGTTCACACTTGAAAGGTTTGTTAAGGGATGTAGATGACATTAATTCTGCCCTGCAGCAACGCCACAGACTAGCTGTACATTAGCTAGTAATGAGTGTTTGCTAGACACAGACTAAATTAAATTGGCCTTTCAAGGAAAAGTCTCTATTTTATTTTCTTATGCTGCCACTGCCTGGTGTATAATTCCACTTACCAAGTATTTCATACAACTAGCTAACCATTCCCAAAGAACAGTAAGTGGCAGGGGAAGAAATTGGGAAATGGGAAGAAAATGTGCTGTTGAAAATTACTACTGCTGAAATGAAACAGCAGTGAAATCATACGGGGAGATATTGCTGGCAATTACCTGATCAAGTTTTTCAGGCGCTGGCAGTTGTGGTAATTGGGGTAGAGCATTTCAGAGCTTGCTTCATCAGTGACAATGACAATAGATCCTGTGGAACGAGACAGAAGTTTCTGTGATCAGTAGTGCATCTGTGTTTCTTGAGTTTCTTTACGCTGCTTTAATCACTCCCACAGTCTTTGTGCTCAAGTCCAGTGTTATCAACTAGCAATTCCCCCCGAGCTATCACCTGCAACACAAGCCACTGTACTTGTTTCTGTGCATTTATTTCCCCAGGGATGCTTGCTGTGCACCTTGTAAAGCTTCCTAGGTTTCTGTTCATTTTTCTTAGGGTTTGTATGTGACAGAAGTTAGTCTCTGTGTCATGAAGTGTAAGGAGCTCTGGCAAGTCACTTCTACTTGTCCGTGGAACTGAATATGGAAGGAGTGGATGTGAGATCTTTAAAATGCAGAGCATATTTTCAGAACATACAACTGGTTACCAACTGCAGGATACAGGTGAAAGTTACTCCAGACACTGAACTCGTATCCAAGATACTCGGGTTTCTCTGAGAAACCTTTTTCAGATGTGTGAACTTTTGCCTTCTTGATTCTGAAGAAGGTTAACACTAACCTCCTCGGCAGCAGATACACAAACAGAAGGAACAAGTGACAAGCTGGCAAAGAATCTACAGGACCAGGAGAAGTGGGGAAGGGGGCCAAGAACCAGAGAAGAAGTAACAACTAGGAGCCAGAGAGAGTTAGGATGTGGAAGGTGTGTGCATCTAGGGAAGACTGAGCAAGGAAAGGCACTGTTTAGAAGTCTCCCCAACCTTCTTTCTGCTGTTGGTACAGCCCAGCTAGCAGGCACCGTGTGGACTCCAGATTCCGGAAAATATTAGTGGAACGGATGCTGAAAGAGAGAAAGCAGTTTGTGAGGCAGCACTTTCTCCTTCGTGTTAACATGGCTGCACCTGGGGAGGTCTTGCTGGAACTGAGGGTTCTGCTTCCACCGTGGCTTTGGAAACCTGCAGTGGGACCCATCTTCTGTCACTACAGATATCTTAGGTAGACACCTGAAACCTGAACTGCTCGTCAGAGATGGTGGAGATAACAAACTGGCACTTCTCTGGTGTGATTTTTTTATCTCATCCTAAGCCAGATGCTCTCAGCATTACTGATGTGAGCAGCAGGGGTTGCTTCATCTCACTGAACTTCAGCTGTTTACAGTGAGTTAAAGTGTGCTCCAGAAATGCCTGTTTCTCTTCGCTCACCACGAAAATGCACAACAGCACTGCCAATGGCTAAGCCTAGGCGAGGTGAATCCGTCCCTGGCATCACTCTCAGGACTGCTGGGCCACTGGAAGCTTTGTGTCACGAGTGAGTTCTAGTGCCAGGCTCTGCAGGCTGAGCAAAGATGAAGGCCCAGGGGCCAGGCAGTTTGCTGTGCAGTGGAGAAGGGTGTGCTAGTCAGAGTTTCCCTAGCACAAGGCTACATGTTAGGAGGCAGGAAGAAAGGGAAGGTCCAGGAGGGAACTGAGAGACTCACAAGACCTCAGCAGGATTAAATGTTGGTGAAAGAAACTTGGCTTCTTCCACATAGCTTCTCCTCAGCCTTTCCCCCAGGGCGAAGGTCTGCTGCATCCCCACTGTTGTCAGCTGTCCTGCGACTGTACCCCCCTGAGAGCACAGAAAAGGAAAGGGCTCCAGTGGACCATGGAAATAAAAAAGTCTACAGAGGAAAGAGGAACCCACCAGGAAATACAGCCTCACCTTGAATACAGTCTTTTTGTATTCCTCATCCAAGGGTGAGTGGGGTTGAGGTCCTCCATTTAGGTCTGTCACCACGTAATCAAACTTAGTCTTAGCAGGTACATCTAAAAGAGTGGGATGCCATTCCTCCTGCTTCAAAACAAACAAACAAACAGTGTTTCAGAGGAAAACTTTCAAGGGCATTAAACCAAGGACTTTTTAAGAGCATTAAACGGTGCTGCCTTGCCAACAACACAACACAGAGACAAAGAGATCTCTTCACACCGCTCAGAGAGAAATGAGAGCAGTGCTGCTCTCTGGATTTGCAGATCTGATGTGCAGGAAAATGCAGTACTTGCTTTCCTCCCTTTACAGGAGAAGAATCTGCAGGAAATCACAATTGCTACTCGCTGTTCATTTCCTACAGCAGCTTTTCGGTGTGTATCTGAGCTAACCTCTGCTGGTTCCCCAGGTGGAAGCTGGGGAAGCCGGATCACTCATGATAACACTGAGGCAGGAGCCGCACATTTGCTGAGCACCAGCTGCGAGGTGCAGAGCAAAGTCTTGGCCTTGGAGCAAAGTCTTGGCCTTGGAGCAAAGTCCATGGGCACAGAAGCCCTGGGATGCCCATCCCTGCATCCTGCCCCTGAGGGGTTCCTGCAGTTGCAGCAGTTGTTCCCTCTGCTGTCACCTGTCCCACTATTGTGCTATTGCTGTTTCACTTTACAGAATCACAGAATTAATTAGGTTGGAAAAGATCTCTGAGAGCATCGAGTCCAACCTCGACTGAACACCACCGTGTCACCCAGACCACAGCGCCACGTCCAGTCTTTCCTTAAACACCTCCAGGGAAGGTGACTCCAACACCTCCCCGAGCAGCCCATTCCAAAGTCTAATCACCACCTCTGTAAAGAAATTCCTCTGAATGTCCAACCTCAGCCTCCCAGGGCACAAATTAAAGACTGTATCCTCTCATGCTGCCACTTATTCCCTGTGAGAAAAGCCTGACCCCCATCTAGCTACAACCCCCTTTCAAGAAGTTGCAGAGAGTGATAAGGTCACCCCTGAGCCTCCTCTTTTCCTTCCAGACAAAACACCCCCAGCTCCCCCAATGCCTTCTCCTAACACTTGTGCTCCGGAACCTTCCTCAGCTCCTTGGCCTTTCTCTGGACTCACTCCACCCCCTCAGTGTCCTTCCTGAATTGAGGGACCCAGAACTGGACAGGGATGATCAGTGTCCTGGTCCTGCTGGCCACACTAATGCTGCTCCAGGCAAGGATGCCACTGGCGTCCTTGGCCACCCGGGCACACTCTGACTCATGTTCAGTCGCTGCCGACCAGCACCCCCAGGCCTTTTTCCGCTGGGCAGCTTTCCAGCCGCTCTTACCCAAGCCCCTAGAGCAGCATGGGGTGCAAGCTCCCAAATTCCCACACTTTCCCCTCGGGAATTACTCTCGGTATCGCCTCGGGAAGGGGAGTAAACGCCAAACCATCAGGCTGCCGGGAGCAAGGCAGGAGCACAACCTGCTCAGCCGCCGGCTCGGGGTCGGGGCACCCCCGGCACCGCCACTACCCCGTCCCGTCCCGTCCCAGCCCGTGCTCACCGGCGCTGCCCCCGGCAGTGGCCGCAGCGGGGTGCGCGCTCCGTGCCGGTACACGACCTGCACCAGCCTCAGCTCCAGCTCCCGGTGCCGCCCGCCCGCGCCGTCGTCCCGCCCGGCCGCGGCCGCCCGCCGCCGCT
>VYZQ01033039.1:0-14880 GCA_013400655.1 Mystacornis crossleyi | reverse complement strand
GAGGCTCAGGGGGCACCTTATCGCTCTGTACAGCTCCCTGAAAGGAGCCAGGGGGGTTTGGCCTCTTCTCCCACGGAACCACTGACAGGACAAGGGGACATGGCCCCAAGCTGCACCAGGGGATGTTCAGGCTGGACATTCGGGGGAATTTCTTCACAGAAATGATTAGACATTGGAATGGGCTGCCCGGGGAGGTGCTGGAGTCACCGTCCCCGGAGGTGTTCAGGGAGCAGGGCAAGGGTGAAGGAGAAGGAAGAGGGAGAGGATGGTGACCTGCACAAAGGCCAGAGGGAGGAGCCGCTGCAGATGGTGAGAAGTTGGCACAGACACCAGGATATGCAGAGGAGGGATTTTGGTCATCTCCTCCTGTCTCTCAAAGCCCTGCAGTTCTGAAAGGGTTATCTCAGTTTTCTGAGCTTAGGGTATGTGGAACACAGAGGCACAACAAGAGCAGAGAGAGAAGGGGAAATAATATTTCAGAAGCTAAGAAAATAACAAATTAAGGAATCAAGCCTAAATCTTGTGTTGCAAGAGAGCGAGGGGTCAAGAATGCTGAGGGGAGAGGGAACAGGAAAAAGTAGTTAAGAGGGGGAGGGAGGGAAAGCGGAAGAGAGATCGAGGTGATGTGATAGGAGTGAGCAGGGACAGAGGCTCACAGTGTATTTATTTGTATTTCCATTCAAATGTTACCTTGGAAGAAAACACTGGTTCCTGTGAAGCTGTGAAGACTGGGACTGCAGGGTCCCTCCTGGGTGGCCCTGGCTGCTGCCAAGCAGCATTACTGGTGAGATATATTTTAGAATACACCACCCCGCAGCAGGTGCGTGCAATTAGAGGAGAGATCTCCAAAATAGCAGGCGGCTGTCAATTTTTTAGCAAATGGTGTTGCCCTGTTTTTTTTCTTCGTCCAACTGTGTAGAAATTTATTCTAAGATGCACCATCTTTACAGAAACATTTTCAAAGGACCTGTTATTTTTACCCTTCTGTTGCTTTTTGTGACCAGACGAGGAGCAGAAGGCTAATCCAATGGCCACCAGGGGTGAGTTTTTTTCCACTGAAGTAAAGTAATGAGCTCTAATGAACAAGCAAGTTCCAGGAAACTTTCCACTCTGAGAGCAGAGGGAAAATTTCCTCCTGGTTGGAATTTAACCAAATTGCAATGATTGCTATCTTTGCAAAATATTACCATTGCTATAATTTGACTTTTACAGGGCTTCAAAAGTGTATCACACCTCAGAACACTCTGGCTTGATAAGTTTGCATTTACATCCTCCTTTCTTTGAAGAGGAAACTGAGTCATAGTGAGCTTTGTAGTTTGACCAAGTCACGCAGTGGCTGTGTGGCTGATACATTGATAAGGTGTGAGGCCAATTATAACAACTGGATTTTTTTGTTCCACAACATGGATTGAAATTAAATAGTGCTTAAAAAATACCCACAAGAGAAACAATTTAACCTAATGAGTTTGTGTGTTTTATTGGTTTTTGGACTAAGCGAACACCTTGTCACTGAACAAAGGTAAAGGATGGCCGGGTTGGATGGGGCTCTGAGCAATCTGGTGTAGTTGAAGGTGTCCCCTGCCTGTGGGGGATTTGGAACTTGGTGTTCTTCAAGGTCCCCTTCCAACCCAAACCATTCCATGATTCTATCATTCTACAAAAAGGCTATAGCTCTTTGTGGTGTAAATCAGAGATTTACCATAAAATGTTTGTATGGTAGAGGCACAAATATCATTTGGATGCCCCTGAGGGAGGTGGGTTTGTTTCCCCCGATTGGTAGGGGTCAGAAAATAGACATGTTGCCTTGACTTCTTTGGTTCCTTTCCCAAGTGCTTTTTTGCTCAGCAAGGAGAGTGAACTGGGAATGTTCTCCCACAGCTCTTCACCACACAGGCTGCAGCGGGGCCGGGAGCCTGGCTGCTGGAGAAGGGTGGCTTAACCAGCCTGGTGTGACTGCCCAAAGTGGGCACAAGCAGCTCCTGCCAGGCATGGTATCTCTGTGCACCAGCCTTGTTTTGGGGCAGCTCCACCTCTGGGTGCTCTGCCATAGCACAAAGTGTTTTCCTGCTCTTCCAAATACTTCTTCCACCCCAAAATGTTCCCATGACTGGCTCTCTGAGGGCAATGAAGGTGCTTTTGCTTTGGTGCCTTGAAGTGATCACAGCTACTGAAATCTCAAATGCAACATGGGCGGGAGTTTGTGCAGGGTTCGTGTTCGACATTCACGTTGGCTGCTGCATCCTGCAGCCAAAAGAGCTTTCTGCATTCCCAGCTCTGGAGCTAATGATGATGTCTCTGTGTCCTGCAAGGACTGGTGACCACAGTGGCTATTATAAACCAGTCGGTCTGGGCATGGAAGCCTTCACAAAGGACTGAACTTTATAAACGGTTCGAGTGCACTGTGCTGCTTCCTGTGGAGCCATATCACTGTTGTCTCCTCCAGTCTGTCTGTTGTGGTGAACCTTGTAGCCAGCTGCTTTGTGAGCAAGGCGCCTGGGGAAATGGAAGGAATGTTTCCACTCCTAAAGTCTGTGATCCTTTGGGGTGGAATTGGCAAAAATAAACCCCTAAATGCCACCGCAGACCAAGCCCTCCCTGCAAGACACCATTCACGGTACAGTGTACAGATCTTATGCATCTCGTCTCACTTTCTGCATGCTTTCATATCAGTGCTTTACCTTCCAGCAGTGAAATGATGTGTGTCGATACTTGCAGGTCATAATTTAATTTCTGAATTCTTGCAAGTTGTGGGGGAGAGTCCCGGAAGTCGGAGTTGTCATAGTTAGGGCTGGCATCGTGAGGACATTTTTGGAGATTTTCTCCTATGCATTTTAGAAACAGGTTATCAGACAGTTGGTAGTTTCCTGCCTTTTTTACCTGGGAAGATGTGGCTTTCCCTCACTTCCCTTTGTCGTTTCCAGGCTTGGGCATTTGGTCATTGTCGGTGTGCCAGCGGGAGAGCTGGAAGCCGGCCGTGTGCTGGCGAGGGACCCACTGTGCCAAGGTTCATCCCCTGCCCCGTAACCCAGCGCAGAAGATGCATTCCCTGCCTTCTGTTTTTCTTTTGTTCCAACTTTGTCATCCCAAACTGGATGGTGCCTGCAGCCATCTGCTGCATTTGGTAGTCTGCGGCATCACGCCGACTCAATTATGCGCCGCTCTGGGAGAACAGCAGGCCAGTTTTCTCTTCAGCTTTGAAAGAGTGTTTTTCCCTTGCACAGGAAAGCTGAGGGAAGCAGGAGCTTCCAGAAACAAGCTGGGTAAGCTGTTCCCAGCCATGTCAGGTGGACTTTCTGTGCCTGTGCAGTCCAGGTGTGGTGGGAGAGCTGCCAGTCTGTCATCGTGCCCGAGATGCTGCATCCTGGGACTCGGTGCTCTGATGCCATGGCAGATGTGCTCCCCTGTGGCAGCACTTAAGCATTTGGCACTTTTAAGCTTTATCACCTCATTTACTTTTTGTGAATATATATTAAACCAGGGGTATTTGTATTAAACCAAATGTTTTGGGATGATATGACATTAAAAAGGAGATGGTGCAACTGTAAATTACATTTGCTTTTTTTCAAAACAGCCACGAGAGAAGGGCTACAAAGAGATGATGTTGAGCCTTACAATGGATTCATAGCAAAATTATTTTGTTATGCTTTCATACTCAGTGAGAAGTGACCAAGCAGGAGGGTTTATGTGTGTGATTCAACCTGTGACATCAGTCTTCTTCCTGTGGTGGGCAGAGGAGACATAACTGAAATCCGGGGTGAAATGTTATCTTTTTTCTTTTTTTTTCTTTTTTTTNTTTTTTTTTTTTTTTTTTTTCCCTGAAGGTTTAGGATAAATTTTGAGACTTCAGGACTGTTTCATGTTTTCTTGTTTGCCTTCCCTACAGGTAGTGGACTTGATGGGTTTCAACATGTGGCCATCCATGTTTGCTGTTGGAATCCTTCTGGGCTGTCCATGGTGCCCTGATCCTTTTCCCCTTCAGTAAATTCTCCTCTTCATTACATGAGGATAGGGGTCAGATCAAGTGGTGGGAGCTAGAAAACAGGGACTTGTGCTATTTACATTTAAGACATTTCTGGCCCCACCAGCTGCTCCATGTGTGTTATTTTCAGAAGGGCAGTAATCCACTGGAGGTCAGGAGGGTGGAATTGTGTGAATATGTCGGGTGAAGGAAATCAAGATGCTTGGAAGTACCCAGGCCTTGTCGTGACAGGGAGTCTGGATCCCAGATGATTCTGGCTGGGACAACTCAAGGAGAGTTCTCGGAGTGCTGCTTCCACGGCTAGGAAAGGCTGCTCAGCTGGGTGTTTGTTTGCTGTTTTCAAGAGTCATCTGTGTTTACACTGCTGGCAGGACCACCTGTTCTTTTTTTGAACAATAATATGTGTGTGCGTGTGTATATATTGCTGCATTTCTGCATTTATTTTCAGCCCTTTCTAAAAACCTCCGACAGGTTTGAAAGATGCTGTGGATTGTGAGTGGTGCCTGGTGGCATTGCTCACATTGATGGTTGTCAGAATTTCCATGCTAAATCTCTGCTTTGAGAGGCTCATAACTCATCCTTCTATTTTTTGAACAATAATATGTGTGTGCGTGTGTATATATTGCTGCATTTCTGCATTTATTTTCAGCCCTTTCTAAAAACCTCCGACAGGTTTGAAAGATGCTGTGGATTGTGAGTGGTGCCTGGTGGCATTGCTCACATTGATGGTTGTCAGAATTTCCATGCTAAATCTCTGCTTTGAGAGGCTCATAACTCATCCTTCTATTCTTGGTCCTGCAGCTCTCATACCCTGGAAAAAATAAAATAAAATAAAAACAAGTCAAGGAACTTTTTAAAAACTACATTTACCCTACAGGTCTGTGGAAATCAGACTTGTTGGCCTGAACAGGAGCTTTTTCAAAGCAGACATTGAGTCTTGTCACATTATTTTTCAGCAGCTAATTGCAAATGTGTGGCAGGTCTCTCTAATGTGTTTCATATGGCCGAGTGGAGAAGCTGTTTAACATATCAGGCTGATACAGGCACTGGATGGTGTAAAATGTCAGGGAGCCAACAGCAGTTCGCTCCCCACCACCAGGAATCTCCCTGCTTCTGAGGAAGCACAAAACCAGCTGAACTGTGACAGAGGTTGGGCAGTCTCCACACCTGGGGTGACTCCAGTTCCAGAATCGCAGGGTGAATGCTCCTCGTATCAAGAAGTAGCAGAGAAATGAGACATACCGTGGTTTTTTTACCCTTATAAACAAAGAACATGCATTTTGCTATTATGTGCAATCAAGAAGAGAAATCCAATACAAAGCAGCAGCTGATAATTTTAAGGACTACACAGTCATCCCTTATTAACTTTATGGTCCATATTTTGGTGGTGTCTCCCATCCACACGGTGCACAGCAGGTTGCAGTTGTGAATCTGCACCATTCCCTGGCGAAGTCCTACACACATCCTGATGAGTCCTGGTGCCCAGGTGCTGGGAGGAGATTTCATGGAGTGCCCTGGTGCTGCTGAGAACCCATGGCAAAACAGGCAACAGCACACGGGAACCTGAGTCACACAACAGTGCTGGAAGGAGTGAGCTGCATCTCTGCTGAGAGTTTTCCCAGGATTTGAAGGCTGCAAACAGTGCCTTTGTATGCAGGCAGTAGGCACTAATTCAAAACACGAAGGTAATGAACTTGAAACTGGGTCCTGATGCACAGTGAGGAGCGTGGAGGGAGCACCAGGAACTTGAGCTGAATCAAAGTCAGGGTAATTTCTCATGCAGCATTCAGCAGGCCGTTCGAACTCAGATTATCTTCTGGCAGATGGGAATAACACTTATTCCCTGTCTCTCCAGGAAGGCTGTGAGGTAGCAAATGTACATGCAGAAGGCTTTGTATATGCAAGAGCTCAGCTGTTTTTCACACTGTATTAGTAGCTGTTTGAATGACAGATACGACCTTTCCTTCAGGTCTTTTCTGACAGCTCCGGACCCTTATGGTTATGAAAACACTGCTATTACAAAATGGAAGTAGTTGGGTTGCTTTTGTGCATGTTGCCTGGGCACACACACAGTGTTGCTCACGACACAGAGATTAAACTCTTTTATCCTGATTTGTCTTCCCCTGCAGCTGATTTTTCTGAAGACACAAAGGTTTTTTATTCTGGTTCCCTGTACATCCATTGCCTATCTCAAGTCATGGCATTCCTGTAGGCTCTCAGCACCTCCTTTGTGGGAGGCAGGGGCCACTATTTTTTTTCAGATGGGCATTTCAGGCAGGCAGAGCCACAGATGACTTGCCTGTTGTCAGACATAAAACTTCTCGGAGTAGGAACCTGAGGGCACTCTCCAAATTTCCAGGCTGGTGCCTGAGCTGCTTGTCCGGGCTCAGTGTTATCTTTTGCTGCTGTTCTGATCCCATCTGGCTGTCAGCTGTACCAGCCAGTGCTCCGTGGGTATTTACGCTGCTGCCAGTTCTCATGTCTCAATTGGGAGTCATTTAATGCGGGTGACTGAGATTCCTGGAGAGGAAGAATTTGAAGTATCCCAGACAATGCTATGGCTGACATAGTTTTTGTCGTAAGATTATGTTTTAGTATTAATTTTAAGGATTGTTGACACACACGAGTTTTTCTAGGGCTTCGGTGTTTGTGGTTTCAGCCATAAAAAGGGTCAGAGGCACAACAGTCTTGGTATCAGCGTTTAATATCCTTTCCTTGTAAATAAATAGAATAAATGGGAAGAGAAACATATTTAAAATTTCCAGTGATGGTAAGCTTTTAAGAAAGAGGCAGCACAACATTTTTCATGATGCATTTGTCATTTTTGAAGAAAGATTCCTGGTTAAGCCTGACTGCAAGTCAACAGAGTCAACACCTGAGTCAGAGAAGGGAATGGGACACGTCTCCCTTAGTAAAAAACTTTATTGCAGGTTCTCTAACTCTCAATTACCCTAATTTGAAGCAGGGGAGCTAATGAATATTGCTAAATGGTTTGAAACAAACAGCAGCTCTGTGGGCAAAAAATAGTCATTATGAGCTGTACTGTATCAACCACAGTGCATTTTTCACAGATTTGTAGGTTTTAATGCTGGGGTGACTGGTCTGACTGTTTGCTTAGTGTAGGGGAGAGGACCTTGCCCAGTACTTTCCAATGGGGTCAGTAACTTCTACTGGCACCAGTGCACACCTTTTTAAATCCCATCGCAATAATTAGAAATTACCTCATCCCCAGACTGTGCTTTCCAGTGGTTAATTAAAATAACAGTTCTCATTGTAAGAGTGCTTGCTGTTAGAAGAGCAGTCAGCTGTCAGAAATGTTGTTCCTTTTGCAAGAACTGGCAAATCAGGATTAAAATCCTTCTCACCTTTGCCTTGGGAAGTGAAACAGAGCAAGCTGCAGACTCCCACTGCAGGCCAGTCTGTGGTGCAGAGATGCTGGGGGTGACATGGGAGATGACACTGCATGAAAGTACGGAGCAGCCAGGCCCGTCTGTGTCTGTGTTTGTGCATCTGAGATGCGGTGGGTGTGTGCTGCTGTGAGGTGGATGTGCTCCGCAGCCTCGCTGCTTGCTCAGAAATGCACCTGGTGTGATGGCAGCCCTGATTTGGGATGTGGGAGGAGCGCTTTGGGGTGTGCCAGGTGTGCACTAGGGCAGGAAAAGGGATAAAGTATCTCAGTTTTTTTCCTTTGATGATCTGGAGCTCTCAGGTACCTCACTGTGATGTGCTTGAGTGGTCAGGGATATCCATCAGGAATCAGTGAGGATTGTTCCGAGTTCTCTTTCATTTAATGAATGTCTTTGTTGTTGATTTAGGACTGGGTACTTCAATGGACTTTTCAGAAAGTCCTCAAATTTGGCATCTCTCTGGAAATGTCAGAGATGAATCTGGTGAAGCTAGAAATAGGGAGAACAAAGTGTAACTATATCCTAAGAAAATACAAGGCCACAGAGGGAAAAAATAATCCAAAACCTAATTTCGGAGGAAAAGAACAGGTGAGAAAAGAGTTCTTGTGATCTGCAAGGGTTGAAAAAAATGAATTGAGAACTGAATGTGATAAATGAATAAGAATTGGAAAAAAGCACATAGTTCTGTGAACATGCAGCAAAGATGATGGTAATTTCTGCTATGCATGTGTACCTAAGTGCTTTCTTGAATCTGGGCTGAAGTGGAAGAAAAGCAAGGTGGGAAAGAAAACATGGTTTCACTGGACTACACGATTTTGCAGTGGCTAATTTTGGACACTTGCTTCTGAAAAGTCTTACCTGTAGCCTGGCACACATCAAACTGGTTCTGTCAGAAGCACTTTTCAACCTCAAACTTTGTTCCCAGGCCGAGGAGCTGGCATGGCATTTACTCCAAAACCCAAACAAATAGCAGCAAGTTTCTGACCTCAGGCTTGCCTCTTGCTGCTAATCTGATTCCTTTTAAGGGTAGGAGCTGGTGGTTAATATGATTTCTAGTGAAACCCTGCTTGCAGCTGAATATCAGAGTGCTGGGTTTTGCTGGGGCTGTTGATAAAAATGTCACGGCCACACACCCATATCCAGTTTCTAGGAAAATCTTTCGATGTGTCTTTTGCATTCCTCATATTGTCATATGGCTGACCATCCCTGACATGCCTTCTTAAGATTAGGTTCATGTCTAATATGAGCAGGAAATTTAACTCTCTCACGGGTCCCTACCAGTTCATTTTGACCCCTAGGTCGGCCCCATCTGCTTTACCCCTTCCTGTCTAGAACAACTTTATCGTAAAGAGGAGCTGCATATGAACAGTGAGTCACAAACCCCAGCTCTGAGTAATCCCTGAGCAGCTCCCCGCTGTGATCCAGCCCTAAGAGGTGGAGATATCCTCTCAAAAAATAGCAGGGGTCTGCAGCAGACTTGGTCTTGCTTCTGCAAACACTGCAGTGGGGTTGTTTGTCTTGCCTGTCGTGGGCCGGCCAGCCAGAGTTTGTAATACCGAAGTGAAAAGATAAAAAAAAAATCCTTATCTTCTAATAAAAGGTAGCCACCTCAAGGGAGGACAGGGGCTTAATGTAGCAGTCCTACAGGCCTCAGTCGGGGAATAATTTTAAAGGAATATGTAAATATTGCAGCTTTTCTGTGTTTTGCCTTCTGACTTGCTCTGGGGGAATACCGTTTCCCAGCATACGTGGAATGGTTGCTTTTATTCACCCAGAGACCAGTGGGTTTGTGTTAAGAGGTTGGCTATGAAGCCTGGCATGTTAGAGGACACGGGAGCAGGTTTTATGTTGGTGCTGCAGTGTGTTCATAGAATCACAGAATGATAGAAAATTCTGGGTTGGAAGGGACCCATCAGGCTCATCAAATCCAACTCCTGGCCCTGCACAGGACACCCCGAGAGTCACACCATGTGCCTGAGAGCATTGTCCAAACACTTCCTGAACTCTGTCAGGCTGGTGCTGTGACCACTGCCCTGGGGAGCCTCCTCCAGTGCTCAACCACCCTCTGGGTGAAGAGCCTTTTCCTGATATCCAACCTAAACCTCCCCTGACTCAGCTTCATGCTGTTTCCTCAAGTCCTGACACTGGTCACGGGAGTGAAGAGATCAGTGTCTGCCCCTCCTCCTCCCCCCATGAGGAAGTTGTCCCCCTCAGTCTCCTCCTCTCCAGGCTGAACAAACCCAGCAACCTCAGCTGCTCCTCATAAGGTTTCCCCTGCAGACCCTTCACCATCCTCGTGGCCCTCCTTTGGATGCCTTGTGCTTGGGAAGTGTAAGGGCTGGAAAGGGAAGGACAAAACCCTCTGTTCAGGTGCACAAAAGGGTGAAAACTGTTCATGTGGAGAAGCTGCTGAACCTTCCCAGGGGAACTTCATGAGCAGCCAAGAAGTCAGGGTCCTCTGCACCCCTTGTCCAGGTTCATCCCTCTGTGGGATTTCTGTGTGGGCATCAAGGATTCCAACACCTAGGAACCAGTGGAAGTGATGTAAAAGTACATTTGAAGTAACCACCATCTCCACCGCGCAGTACATCACGGTTCTCTTAGGTGTTTTCTGTTACTAATCTAAATGCATTTAACTGTCCTTAAAATGTCTTTTGGTGAGCATTTATTGCATCAACTCTCCAGTGGAGGTGTGTTGTTTGGTTTGTGATTGGCTACACAGCACTGGACTGGTTACACAATACTGTTTGTGCTTCCCGAGGGCTGGAGGAACACAGAGCTGCCTCTGGGGTGGATATTGGCCCATATGAATTTAAAATTTGGTTTCCTTGACTGACATTTACTTTCTGAGACCTCTGTTGCCCATCAAACTCAATTGCTCAAATGTCTGTGCAGTCTCCTCCTCTGTATGTGAATGTGGCCTCAGCAAATTCTGTGGCCTCAGCAAAATTTTAAAAATGTGAACCAATGTTCACTGGAGGAAAAATGAAGCATTTCTCTATTATTTGGCTACAGTGAGTCTTACAAGCTCATTTGATGCTCTTTCTTTTCCTGTCATCAGATTTTCATGACAAAGTTATATATGTATGGTATTACAATTCCCGAGCCCCCCCGAAAGATCTTTAATCATCTAGACCATATAAGCAATGAACACTTCAGGCAAAAGCAAAGCTATTTATTTTGCACTTCAAAGTCACAGTTTTTCCCCCTCTATGAGATACAAAGTGTATCTCATAGAGCTGCCACTCTCCATCCTCATTCTCAGTCTATCTCTGGAGCCGCTGCTAACCTGAATCCCTGAAATGTTCTTTATTCACAAATGCGTGCAGAACCTGCCGTCAGCCCTGTACAGGATCCCCTCCTGTCACCCTGTCACCCCTGCTGGGAGGAGGTGCTGGATTCCCTCAGGGGCACTTAGAGCCTAGGCATCCTTCTGACCATGCCTCGTGGTTGCCTTGCCTCCCAAGGGAGCTCCCCTGGGACCAGCAGTTCCCCTTGTGCCTGTGTTAGTCCCAGTTTTCCCAGGAGGCAGCGATGCCAGCAGGGAAGCTGCTCTGCAGTGCCTGCCACTGCTGTGTGTCCCGCTCTCTGCTATGCTACGCTGACTTTTTGAGTTCTGAGTTTCTGCCTTCAGTGTACTTTGGCCATTTGCAGTCCAGTCAAGCGTGGTCTCATTCCTATGAACACACAGTGCTTTTGTTCCTTGGGGTTTGGGTTCTCCTAATTCCTTGGCTTCAGTGATGTTTCATGGAAAGGTGTTTGAAGGGAGATTGTGTGGTCTGTCACCTGCTTACCTATTCCCTTCTAACACTCTGAAACATTATCAGCATGAATTTGCTTGAGTACAGTCTTGCCCACGTATTCTAGAAGAAGAACCAACTTGCTTGGCCCATGTCCTCTAGATCAGTCATTACTTTTGAATCTCTCTCTCTCTCAATTTCTCCCTCAAATTTCTCTTAGCCTCAAATTTCTCAGCTGTCCCACTGTGCTGTGTGGGGAGAGGAACTCAGAGGCATGACCTTGTCTCAGTTCAGTACTTTATGAGTTTTGGCATTCTGTGTATCCTTAAATATAGGTTTTCCTTTTATAGGATTAAGTATTTCTGATTTAAAGTCTTGTGGAAACATGTTTCTCTGTCCTTCTATCTCAGGCTCACCAGCTGATCAGCACAAGGCTGTAGATCAGAACTGTCTGCTGGCTCCTTCAGACACCAGCTAGAGGAGGAAATGATTTGAGGTGTGCTGGCCAAGGAGATGACTGGGCATGGTGCTTCTGTCAAATGCTGGTTCCAGCTGTTGCTGGAGAATTCACAGATCTGAGAGTCTGAGCAGTCCCAGCAGGTAGAATTGGAGAAAAAAGGGGCAAGAACAAAATGAAAAGCTCTCATGTTTTTTCTCCCTCTCAGAGCATTGTCTTTGTAGTGCTGCCATATAAAGATTGAGTGCCTATCCAAGGACTGAATTTAATATGTAATGTTGAGCCAGGGCACTACTATAAGATTGTCTACCCATCCATCTGGTACAAAGCAGGATATACTAAGTCTGTCCGAGAGGACAGGCCATCCTGAAGTGAATGTTCTCCTGTCATGGTGTGACAGCCTGGCCAGCCTTGACAGTGGGTTCCAGGAATCACAAGTTTATGGTCTGCCAGCAAGTGGAAACATCCATCCATCCATCAAATATCCCCCATTTTTTAATACCTAGAAGACAGAACCACGGAGGCATTAAGAAATGAGTGGCAGAGGGAAATTATCTGCTTTGATACATGCAGTCTCTAGGATGAGAGAGAACTTGGGATGGCTGTACTCCTCTGGTCTCAAAGATCACCAAAACCCCACCTGTGAACGTGGTTGGATCATAGAGATCTGAGACAGCACAGAGGAGATCCTTGTCCTCTTTTGTCAGCTCTACCTTGCCCTTCAGCAGAGACTGTAACTCAGAGTTTTTAAAGTTTGGTCTATTGTTTGTTTTAAACCAAGAATAGTTTATTAAACAAGGTCTGTGTTCGTGCTTGAGTGGCTTTACTAAACATTAATGTCACTCAGTAGCCAAGTGTTCCACGGGAAGTGCTCCCGACCTCCCCGTTGCCCATCTCTCGCAGCAAGGTGGCAGCCTAAGGGACAGGCACGCTCAGGGCTGTGCACATGCCAGTGAAAAACCCCGCAGGACCAATCCTGCCTTCCTGCTGCGCTGTGGGGCTGTGGGTGCTCAGGTGGCATCCTCACTCCTGGGCTGAAAACCCTCAAACCAAGGCTCCTTAATCTTAAAGGGTCCCTGAAGTTTCTAATGCAGTTAAAGGTCCTTGTCCCAGTGTCCTCATTGAATTCTGGTTTCATTCTTTATGTCCCCTCTCAGGCTCCTTGCTGGGATCCTGTACTTTACTGGTCTCCAGCTTCCCAGCCTGCAGAATCCCATGGGATGGGAGGTTGTGTGGGGAAAGGGAGGAAGGGCACTTCCTTTGGGTAGACAGGGGGGTCCAAGGCCAGAAGGAGGGAGCCTGTGAAAGTTGGAAAGTGGGAGAGCAAAGGATAAATTTCAGAGGAAAGACATAGCTGGGAGAAGAAATGGAATTTCTTTGGGCTGGGCAAATACGTCTTAAGCAATTTGAGTACCCACAGAAACGCTGTAGAGATGGTTAGCAGTGGATTTCCCCAAGACATTGCCTCTTAAAAAGACTTCAGGGCCCCGTTACTGCCTGGACAAGCAATCAGGTGCTTGGGGGATAGGTTTTGCTTCCCTCTTCCTGCTAAGTTGTCCTCACATCCCAGGTGGCCTCTCTGGGTACAGAGGTGTGCCAGGCTATGCGAGGAGATGCAGGGAGCAAGCGTTTGCAAGAAGGTGGAAGCTCTGCTCTCTGACCAGCTCCTCCTTCCTTGATAATGCAGAGGCAGGCAGGGGAGCTGAGGGGGGGTTCTCTTAGCCAGTCAGTCAATCATTTCCCTATGTTTATTATTTATCCTCCTGGCCAAACCCTCCCCTCATTCCTGCCCCTCTGGGCAATGGGAATTTTTGTGATCTCTGAGCAGCAGAGGCTGGCGGGCAGCCTGATCCCTGCTAGCAGCTCATTCTCAGCCATGTGAGAGGAGAAACATCCACAAGGAGAGATGGAGTTAGAACTTTATTAGGAGAAACCTAGACATGACTGACTAAAATCTCATGTTAAGGAAAACACACAGGTCTCTTCAGGATTAAAAAATACAAATATATAAAAACTTACAAACAAAAACATGGTTTCCCCCGTCTGAGTGTGAATGTGTATTTATATGTACAGGGAGCTGTACCAAAGCTGTGCATCAGGAGCAGGGATTCACTTTCAGTGGCCCTAAGAGAGGGAATGGCTCAGTCCCCTCATCGGCTGGTCCTGGGCCATTTGCTTGTGCAGTCCAGTGTTGGGAAGCTGTGGCCTGTGTCTGAAAGGGCAGCGCAGGGTAAGCACCCGGGAGCAGCTTGGCTCTGTTCAGCAGATCTTTAACAGAGGGATGTCAGCTCTGCACTGGGGAAATGTGTCTGGAGTGGGAGCTGCCTCACCCACCAGACTCACAGTGCAGCCTTGGGCCCCAGTGGTTGCTCTGAGAGGGTACAGCAGTGGAAGGACCCGGTCCATGGCTGGTTTCTAACACCACGTGTGCTAGAGATGCAGCGGAGAGGATGGGCAGAGCAGAGATTTGCTGTGGGGACAAATAAGTTGACCTATGCTGGCTGGCAAGCTTGAGAGAGCAGGCAGGAGCTGAGTGATGTGCAGGAGCTGAATGATGTGCAGGACCTGAGGAGGACTCTTTCTGCTTGTGAAAGATGCTGAAGTGTTTTGGTGGGTTGGTGAGAAGACACAGGCCGTACCTCTTCTGCAGATAAACAGAGGATGCTTTTCTCTCAAGTGGGCAGCTGGCAGCACCCTTTCAGCAGCATTCAGGTTGCTTGAAAGATGAGTTTCAAAAAGGGGAAACCCCCTTTGTTTCCACATGATGCTCATAAGATATCTATTCTCACAGGAGAACCTCTATTTCTGTTAATGGATGTCTTTCTTAGGATTGATCACATAAGTATCTTGGGAAAATTCCCCAGTCATCATCAGCTGGTCCTCTAAGTGATTTCCCTGGGGCCAGTCTGCTGCGCTGACTTAGGAATGAGGAAGGGATTCCAATATTAGACATGAGGCAGCTGTGCACTGGGGACCATGGATGTCCTTATTTATGGGGAAGAGTTGTTATATACACAGTGTCAAAAAATTCAAGTAGGATTTATTGTGTAGGTAAACTGGTATAAAATATCTGGGCTCAGGTAGAGAAAGGGAGGGTTAGAAAGAGCTAAAATGAAGCAGATGAGAAAATCTTTCTTTCAGAAAGCCTACTGGTGTGTTTCTTCTCCCTGCAGGTGAGAGAAGCTTCAGCTCAGTATAATTGCCAAGCTGATGTTGAATAGAGACCACAGAAGATGTAGAGGCCCAGTCAGTCTGTTGAATACAGTGATACTGGATACCCACTGGGCAGCCTCAGGA
>VYZQ01033033.1:267200-337515 GCA_013400655.1 Mystacornis crossleyi | reverse complement strand
GGGGGGTTCATGCTTGGAATGGAGACACCATTCAGTTTGGAAGCCTGGCTGTTGCCTTGTTTGTGAAAATCACTGCTTGTGTTCACCTGTCTGACTATAAAACTTAAGTAATACCCTTGTGATCAGTCAAACTTGGTGTATGCAGTTTTGCAGAGGGATAGTAGGAATGGCTGGGAGCTGGAAAACCTGAGGCAGTTTTACCGGCAGTATGGGATCACTCCTATTAAAAGGACGCATGTTAGCAAGGTGTCAGAGAAACAGTGAGTGCTGTGGAAAAGGAATGTCTGTTCCTTTGTACAGAGGAAAACCAAGGTGAAAGTGGCTGATTCAAAACAAAGAAGATTAAGTGCTTTTCAGTGTAACTAATGGTGGCATTTATCATGCAAAATGTTGCTGAGAACAAGAGTTTAGCCAAGTCTGAAAAGAAGATGGGATGGTTGTATCAGCGTCAGGTACATTCAGAGTTGTACCAGCCCGTGGTGGTGCCCATTGTATCATAATCGTCTAATTGGAAAGAAGAAGCAGTTTCATGTAGGTTTCCATGAAGCATCTCTGGCTGACTGTAGCTAGAGAAAAGCAGTAGCTTGGGTGGATGACACATTGTTCCAAAAAGACAGTTTCCGTGTGTCTGTGGAAACAAATACCCTCAGGGTGCCCGCAGTGGTTTCTCTATGGCTCTGCCCATCATGGTTGTGCAAAGAGTACATCCTCAGTGGCATTTTGTTGCTCCTCAAGCTTCTGAAAGCCTGACCCACACAGCTCTGCTCTGCCTTTCTCCTACCGAGCTCTTCTCTCCCTGACGTGGCTCTGCAAAACACTTGCACCCTCTGCTCTGGCTGGCCCCAGATGCTGGGTTTCACCTTTAACTGATTGTCCAGGCTCTGGTGTGGTCTGTGGCAGCCTGTTGGGGGTTGAGGAGGTTTTCTTTTTGTGTGTGTATGTGTTCTTTTCTTCTCCTCTCAAAGGAATTTTTTCCCACGTTAAGGGGCGATTGCTGGGGTACTTAAGAAAAACAAAGGACCTAGCCAGCCACAAGGGAGGGGCCCAATTGTCCTTTTTTTTGGTCTTGGTGGCGTCTTCTCAGGTGGGGGAGCAGAGACATCTCGAGATTTAGAACTGGAAAAAAAGAGNATGATGAAGAAATACACACTGGCCAAGAGTAGGTCCCTTCCAACTCAGGATATTCCATGATTCTTTAGGTATGTCTGTGCTTTTTAGGTACTTTACTTTTGTTTTTGATGGGAAGAAACCTTCAGGGAAGTAGAATGAATACCAAGTTTGTGTGACCCACCAGAAGTCTGGGATTCAGCATCTGTGTTTGCTGTGTGCACACGTGAGACAGTGATGCTCCTGTCTGCAAGACAAGGTCCTCCCTCCACGGCCTGTCTTTTCACCCCAGTAGCTTCCTCATCTCCCTTTACTCTTGCTCTTGTAGCAGCACAATTCTGTTAAAAGCTAGAGTGCTTACTGCAACTGCAGCCAGGACAGAGGAGACAGGAGCAAAGGAGATGGAAACCGTAACTTATCAAAGGATGTGGGTTGTCTGATGGACAGATTCACAAGGAACAATGCCTTTAAAGAGCATGGGCTATACATAGGAGAGTACTTGGAATAACTCTACAAACGGGTTCCAGAGGAGGAATTGGAGGGAAGATCATGTGTTTGGTGTCCATGTGTTCTTTGGGATGCTGGAGTATAGCATCAGTAGTTTGAAGAGCTCAGTGTTTTCCTCTTTCTAATTTAGGGAGCCCTTTGTTTTGCAAAGTAGAAACAAACAGAGAAAAGAAAACAACAAATCAAACCGAAAACCACAGACCAGAAAAAAACCCCACAAAACATTAAAGCTTTTGAGAGTTTGTGCCTGCCTGAGAAGCAAAGTTTAGCAGGGTTGGTTTCTTTCATTCATCCCGCTCCTGGGCATGGCAGGCCAGGTAGGGCTGGTGGCATTTTCCAGTCCAAACATGAAAAAAAACTAGAATCTGCTACCCACACTTAATCATTGCAATTAAGATTATTGGTAGAGACAACTAAGTGGAGATTCTGTTTTGATCTCCAAGAGATGGTTTTGATCAGGTTCTGAGCAACTGCAAGAGCTGGCATGAAAATGATCATTTTTAAGTCACTGTCAGCAAGTCTCTGTCATTTTAGACTGTCAGTATCTGTTGTTGGGATATGTGGGTGACAGTGACACACACGTGTGAGTCAGAAGAACTCCCGAACTATCACAATATGCTCAGGGAAGGAAAACAAACATCGGCAGAGCTGTGGGCTGCTGATAACCTTTTCTTAGACAAAGTTAGAAGCTTTTGAGTGTTGCAGGCTGTTAGGATGTTTTCTGTTGCCCTTGATGCCGTAAGGGAACCATGTGATTCCTCAGCAAACCCATAAATTCCTTGGTTTGGTTTGGGGGCAGGGAGGGATGCATGAGGGTCTCTGGCTTATGCTAGTTTTGTTGCTGGGTAATTGCCCATCAGCCCTCTTTGGAGTTTGCAGATCTGGCTGGGAGGGATCCTGTGTTGTGTCTAAGAGAGTTTATGCACATGAGCGTCCTCTAAATAGGTGCCATTCAGCTCTTGGCTGCCTTCCTCCCCCTGCTCCTGCTGCTCAGTGATGCTTCAAGGCAGGAAAACTTCCGCCAAATCTTGGATGATTGTGCTGCCAGTGGAATAGTTAGTTGAGATTTAATATGGCCATTATCTTTAGGTAATAAAGTATTAACTAACTTGCCATAACTATCTTGTTTAATGTCTATTAAAAGCCCCTCATACTTCATTCACTGGGTGAAATTTAATAGAAGTTCATCTAAGCATTCATTGCTTATTTAATTTAAAAAGAAGTTGATCTCCATGACTGAAGTAACAGGCACTAAGGATTTAATTAACATTTAGTAAACTGCCCTGTTAGCTCAGAATTGCACAGTCAGGCCTTGTTTGTGCATCAATTTGTAACTTCCCTCTCCTTTTTTTTTTTTTTTTGGCCAGTTGATCTCATTGTGGGGAGCTGCAGTCATGTTGTATTCTCCCTCTGCTCCTGATCTCTCCTCACATGGAGAGCCTGTCCTGGGGCTGGGGGTTGGAATTCTGCTGAGGAACTAGGACCCAGCTGCTTTATTGTGAGACCTGCCCTGACAGCTGGGCAAAGGCAGGTGGGATAGAGGAGACTGAATTGACAGGTTGTCCCACAGGCCTTGAAAAAGGATCTGTGGAGCCCCATGGGGTGGGTAGGGTTCCACTGCATGGTGGGGTAGAAATGGTCCAGGTTCAGACCTTACCTTAAATTTGGCTCTTTTATGTTTAAGTATCTCCTGCAGGGCTTTTTCAGCCATGTGGCTGCTGCATGGAATTCAGGTTGGTGAGGCTTGCTTTTTCGGAGAAGAATGTTGGAGTGTTGTTAGAGATGACTGGTGGGTGGTCCTGCTGCAGTGGCTGTGTTGGTTGTACCCCAGCTGGGGTGGTTTCTGTGTCTGTCATGTGCACGTGCATTTTCGACGTGCTGTGTGCACGTACCCTAAGGAGCTCTGTGTTTCAGCAGTTTATTACCTCACCTTAACAGATTTGAATTACTCCACTTAGGCATGAATGAAAGCAAGGACTCTCCCAGACAGTGCAGGCAGCAGCGGCTGGGTTGGGAGTGATTGAATTAGCAGCTGATAAGTGGTTGTAGCTCCAGCTGCTACATCGTCACTGCCTCACTAGCCTGGGTGCCGGGGATGTTCCTGTTCAAGCTCTGTGCTGAAGGACATCGGCTGGCTTGGATTTAACAAACCTCGGAAACCTTGGATTTCCCTTGGATTTAACAAACCTAAACCTTAAATTTAACCTTTAAATTTAATTTAAACCTCGTTGTTTGAGATAGAGACTTGATTTGCTTATCATGTGTTTGGGCAAATCTTGAGAGATACCTCAAGGTATTAGTGTGGCCAAGACAAGCCTTTAATCTGGATCTCCCCAGAAAAATGGATAGTGACTATGGCAGCCACGTGGCATACCTGTAGTTAATTGCGTGCTGTAAACTTTGTTAAAAGAATGGTGTTAAAGATGCAAAGCCCAAGTGCTCCAGAAGGATGAAATGCCAGAATGAAGGTCGTTGAAACCTTAATTTCAGCCTCCCCTGCAAGCCGGTATTATGAGAGAGCCACTTAATTGCCAGAGCACCTACTGTTTGTGTCCAGAGTGGAAGGTGACACTTAATGAGCAGCTATTCAGTTGCTTTTCTCTTTGTGCAGTGTGTGGCCCCAAGCCTTATTTACCATGTACTGTTCAAACTCGAGACAGAATGCAGAGTTGTAAATTTTATTTTGTGCTTTTCTAGAGTGCTCTTTGCTCTTTCATTGGAGCACTTTGGATATTGGAGGAACTATTTTTGTAGTGCCTTCCCAACGTGAAGGAAAATTGCTCTTGCCATTTTACTGATAGGACACTGAGGCTTGGAGAGGCATGAGACTGGTTGTCTCGCATCACCCTTGACACTGAAATCATGGAAGAAAAAAAGAGTTAGACATGGGCTGTTCTTTTAAGTGTGCAGTCATAACTGATAATAAAGCAAAGAAATGGTTGGAAAGAATTGTTTGTAATTACAGACTGAAGTTAACATCCTTTCTGCTCAACTCTGGAGATTATTCTGAACTGTTCCTTGCACTTAGGCTTATCTTCCCCCATATTTCCTGCTGTACCTGCCTCTTATGCGTTATCATTATTATCCTTGAATGGGGGGCAAAACCTGTACTTATCTTGCAAGGGTATTAAAATGCCTAGCTTAGCGTGGAAGCTGGTCTTTGCCTCTGGCATTTGGAGGCTAGAGCAGCTTAATGCTGTTGGAACTGAAATGTGGTAGTGAGGAGGTCAAGAAATGAGCCACAAAGATGGTTAAGGTCCAGGTGGTATTTGTGTATAAAAACATATTTCAAGGAGTAGAAGTAATGGGGACTTCACATCATCTGCTCAACACTTCCTCAGTGACTTGTTTTCCCATGTACATTGTGACTGACATTTTTCAGGGTAGTTTTAAGCTTCTTTTAAAGCTTATTCATCACTTCTGATCCTGCAGGCTGTTTTTTTGGCGAATGAGAATTATGCCTTTCTTAGCACAGTTTCACTTTGGTGCTTTTTCAGAGAATCCACTTCTTTTTCAAGTTCCTTGGGATGCAGAGCTGAGCTTGGAAAACACAGCATTGCATCTTTGCCATTTAAGGAGGTCTTGGTGAACCTTCTGCATAGTAAGTTTGAAATTCAAGTGTATGAGTAATCCAGCTGAACTCTGCAGTTACTTGTATGCCTGAAGATAAGCGAGTGTTTTAGCACTGTCCCAAATCCTAATCTACTCCCAAGGCAGATGTATGGGGAACAAATGAAGTGCAGAAGGGTTAGTTACCTGGGTAGATGTCAGGCTTCTTTCCTACTGTAGCATGCAAAGTGACCACAGCCTCACTGCAGTGAAGAGTCAGCTTTATACAGAGCAGGAGATCCTATTGTGAGTGGTGCAGACATTTGCAGGCTTGGAATAGTGGCATTAAGTAAAGAACTGTGAGGCAGCAGCATATTTTGGAAGTTATGAATAATGCCTTGGACCTCCGCGTTGCTGCAGGAATGAGTGCGGGGTTCCTGGCATGTAACACCTCTTTGAGTGTCTCCCTCTGCATCCGAGGTTTGGGAATGTGGCCAGAGCAGCAGGTGAACTTAAAACAATATAAATGAGCATGTCTTTCCAAGGCACTCCCACCCACCCAGGTCCTCAGAGTGTCTGGGTGAAAGGATGGCAGCTCACAGAGTGCCTGCATGCCTCCTTCCATGGCTTGGCATGGCGTGTTTTGCTCTGTTGCGTGGGAGAACTGTGAACTTGGGGTGTGTGGAGGCTGGAGAAGTTAGCTGAGAAATTTTTAAGGACTACATCGTAGCCTGGGAGAAGGAGCTACAAAAGCGGAGCTCTTTGCCGTACTACACACAAGGATCCCTGCGGGGTGTGTTCATGTGTAAGTGATTCTGGATGAAGTTAGTTACTCCCATGCCCTCACTGCACACACAGCCTACAGGCAGCGTGTTGTGGGCACTGTTCCTACAGTTGGGTATTGAATGTCTCTGAGGATGCAGGGCAGGTGGTTTGATATCACCTTGCCTTTGCATTGCTGGTTGTATTGCTTTTCTGTGCTCTGCCCTGGGATAGGACAGAGAGGATTGCTCCTGTGTGTTACAGTGATCATCTGTGCTGGTTGTCCCCACCCTGTCTAGGGTCAGGCCACGCTCTGGGCTGTCGTATTCATATCCACATCACCCTGCTTCCCTGGATGCCATGGCCAAAGCCTCCAATCTGTATTCCTTTGCACACCTAAGGTCGTGTGTTAGGTCTTGGGTTATGCTGTCATGTGCCAGAAGTCCGAGCGAAAGTGATCTGCTCCAGCTTTGCTGGCTTCAGGGCAGCCATCTGCCTGTGTTGGCTGTTCCCCATCCCTTGAAGTGCAGTGAGGCACAAACAACCTGATGGGTTTTTGCAACAACTTTTGATAAATTTCTTGTGTCTCAGGTGATTTGATTCACGCCTGATTAAGGGTGTGCCCACTTTCAAGGGTGGAGCTGGATGTGCAAAGGTAGCTGTGTTATCATAAACTCACTGGCTCATCACGTTTAGTTTCAACTCCCTTGGGAGAGGCACCTGCTAGAATGGGAATATATTTTGTGTTTTAGTTGTACAAATTCTACCTGATATAGAATGAAAGTGATTCCAGATGCTTTTGATCTCCAGAAAGAGAAGACCTATCCATCGAATGAAAGACATGAGTAATTCTGGGGATGGTACTGGTATACTCCTGGGTTGCTTGGGCTGGGCCTGGCACTTGTTTTGTTACCTGAAGAAGAATTGTGAGTCTGGCTAACTTTGTGCATCAAATTCCTGTGAACCCAAGCACAGAGCACAAGCTGCACCCATGAAGTGATGTCTGGGTCTAAGGAGGTCCTGCCCTGGGAGATGAAGTTAAAGAATGGTGAGAGAAGAGCAGAATGATTGACTTGGGGACACAGTGACTTACTATGAGCAAAGATCAAAAGGACGTAAAAAGTGTTTGTTAGCAGAATGTGACTAAGATAAAGACCTAGTACGTAATGAAATGTGTGGAGGAAAGGGAAGTAGTAGCTTCTGACAGAGCAAAGCTATACGTGTAGGACTTGCAACTTGGTGCAAAGCAGTTCTGGGTCATGGGAATGTATGGCTACTGTGGCTCTGCCACTGCAAGCCATTTGCCGTTTATATCCCATTAACAAATGTGCATGGTTCAACCTGAAACCTACTTGGGCTCTTCCTGTCCTTCCTGGGGAGTTCATCTCCCTCACGGCTGTTTATCGCAGCAGTTTAAGAGCTGTGCTTGCTTGCTGTCTCATTCCTCAGCCCTTACTCACAGGAGGCCTCTGTGTGAGGGAGGGACACCCAAGAGAAACATGAAACTTGATGCAAAGTCCCTTGCCACGAGGAATTTGGGTGGCTGATCAGCTGCAGCTGGGTGTTTGGGAGCCTGCTTGAGGTCTGTGGGCTGTGAGTGTGATGTGCAGCACTCCAGAGAGTGGGATGGAGCTTGAGGGAAGGTGGTTTTCCCCTGCAAAGGGCAACCCCCATCTGGGGGCTCCTGGCACAGCTGTGCTGGCCCAGCCTGTTAGCTAAAGTCAGTTGTGCATTTGGATGGGGTGAAGTGGAGGAGAGGAGCGGTATGACTCTCTGGAGTTATCAGTGACCAGAAGCTGGCTGTAAGCTTTAGGGGACACCTCGTGACTCCGTCCTAAAGCAGTGAAATGTGTCAGGGAAGATACAGCCGTATATGCAAATACAGCATGTGGGTTTGGATCTTGGTCCAGCACTTGCATCCATAAATAGGCCAGCCCCTTCCTTACGCTAGTGCTTGTGCGTGCTTCACAAACGTGAACCAGCTAATCCCAACAGATGTTTAGCAGCCTCCAGAGCCCATAAGGAAGTTAAATATCATTGCTAGAGAGATGCCCAGGATTCCAGTAACACCTGCTAGAAGATCCCATTGGAGCTTTGTGTGTTGGTGGCTGTGTGGGCTCAGCTCAGCGGGGCACCTGCTGCCGTTGCCTCAGGCTGCCCTGCCACAGTGTGCCAGGGCTGGGCTGGGCTTCCGCTGACATCAGAGACACAACTTCCTTTAGTTTGTGAGCGAGAATGGGATTTAGCAGTATGTTTACACACTCCCACTTTATTAAAATCCAGTTGAAAGGAGGGAGGTGTGGATTTTGCTTGCTGCCTGCCTCTGTCCACGTGATGACATGCCCACCTCCTTGGTGGTCGTGTGTGAAGTCATCATGCTCCTGGTTGGCCTGTATCCTTTACTTGCCTCCCTCTCTTTCCCCAAATGTCAACATTTATTTGCAAGCTTTAACACCTCCGAGGACAAGGAAGTTGCTGAAATGGCAGTGTATTCTGGAGTTGTCTCTGGACTCTCCACTTTGTGATTTGAGAAATCTTCAAGAAGGAATGAGGATCATACCTGTTTCTCCTGGCCTCTATTTTGTGTTCTGGCTGGGTGGCTGTCCTGATTTTTCAGGCAGAGTTGTAATTATAAGGCTGCTAAGTGAAGTGCTTGGGGCAGCAGTAGGATAGTTTTGGATTACTAATAAATCAAGAACTTTCCTTAGGTGTTTGCTCACTCAGTTCTTCATCAGTCTCCATGAAATATGAATGATGGCTCTGAATACACACGTGTGGTTAAAACTTCCAGGAATCTTCTCTGGGCACAGACCACACCAGGTTTTGCCATTCAGCACCTCAAGGACAAGTCTTGGGTGTCTTCTGCAATGACAGGGGCTGTGGCTGCTCGTCCTGTTCCTCATCACTCTGAACCTGCTGCAGTCTCTTCACTGCACTAAGTGTGTACATCTGACTTAGCCTGTGCTGCCGGCTGCTGCTGCCCAGCCTTTTTGTCTGCATTAGTTTAATTGAGTGAGGAGATTGCAGGAGAAACTATTCATTCCCTTGGTAACAGTGCTTAACAATCAGAAGTTATTCTAGGGGTGAAGGACTGGTACAGATTTGTTTTCCTTGGTTGGGGATCCATGACCCCTAATAGTTTCTCGCTCACAGGAGCCGAGTGGACTTGGTTTGCTGCTAATTAAAAGCCAGAAGGGTATGTAGTCTTTTCCAAAATAATTACCATCTTTGGAGAACAGAACAAAACTATGCTGACTTCCTATTTGTTTCCAAACCCCTTGCTTGTGCTGTCTTACTTTGCACTGGCCATGATGCATGGGAGGGCCCCATCAGGGCCAGCAGCTCCATCCTGGTGCACAGGGAGTTTGTGCTTGAATCCTTTGTCTGCTGTTGGACCAAAGGATAAATATAGGAGAAGCACGAGGTTGTGAAAAATGTTATGAAGCTAATAGTTACATTTGGGATCGAGGATATGTTTTCTTGGTGAGAAGCCATTAAAGGCAGCAGAAGTGAGTGTGTGTACCCTGTGTGCCAGAGCATGTTTATATCTTGGCTTTTTATGGGCTAAAAACCAGCAAGAAGAAAAAAAAGTTTTGAATGTGTGTGCGTGCTCACTACCAGGAGCCCCAGTTCCTAGATAGTTTAGTTTCTATCAGTAATTGGTTTCAGATATAAATTTACTTCGATTCATGTGATGAGTTGGACCTGCTATTACAGTGGAAGGTGTCCCCTTTCCTTTCTGTTTGCCCAGCCTCTGCTTCTGTCAAGTTTTTGCCTTGACAAGGACTGGACCTGCAGGGAGGTCAGAGGGTCTTCTCCTTTTTTGGCTGGTTCTGAGTGTCCATGCAAGCATTTGTGCTCCTTCAGTGCAAATCGGAAGGATTGACTGGTGGCACTGCTGGGTTCAGGGCTGAAAGATGTCCAGTCCAAAGTGGCTGGGCTCCCTGGAAGCAGGGCCTGGAACTCTGTGACTGCTGTTTGCTCTGTGTGTGCAAAAGCAGAAGCACCTCTCCAGCCTTCTATTTTTCCCCACCATGGTGGAGTTTGGGCCTCTGAGCACCAGCTGCGGTAGGAGGAATGGCTGTCTGGGCACTGGCTGAACATCCGTCCTCTCAAAGGGATGGGCAGGAATCTCTCAGGACTAGGTTCAGAGGCTGCGGCAGGATCAGCTCCGTTCATAATGCTCCGTAAATGATGTGTTTGACCTGCTGTGGAAGCTGGTGATGGCAGCTGTGCCCACTCATCTGCAATGCCCCCTTTTGCTTTCCCACCCCGGGTACAAAAGTGAGTTCTGTTCACTTTGTGCAGGGAGCATTCCCTAAGTTGCTGTGCTCTGGTGTGGGATGTGCAGGGAGCAGCAAAGGGGCTGTATTTTCTTAATCTGCCTGTTTGATGAGGCAGTATCTGGCTGTGCCTTAGCAACGGGTTTTTTAATTCAGATCAAGTCTCCTGTTTTAATTGACAAAGAAAAAAGAACTTAAAGAGGGTATGAACCCACGACCTTGAGATAAATAGTTTCTTATTGAGTTCCTGAGCCCCTAAGCCGCCCCCTCTTGTGAGAGTAGCGTGGTTTAATCAAAGGTCAGAGGCTTTGTTGCCTCTGAGCGCCTCAGAAAAAGAGGGTGACATGAGAGAGTTCTCCCTGGTCCTCTGTGACTGCAGTCATTTTTGGCCTGTCAAGTTCCTTTTGAGCTCGCTGTGCTTGTCCTCTGTTCCTGGGTGATGGCTCTCTTGACCTTCTGTGGTCTCTGTGAATGCTGATAAAGACCTGGAGATCAGCTCAGCTGTGTTTCTGGAGGTTGTAACTAGATATATGGTGGCTATGGGCGAATGGCTTTTGCAAAGCTGCTGTGTGCAACATGCAGATTTGCAGCCCTGATAGGACATAGCCTTTGCTTGCCAGCTCTTCCCACACTGCTCCCACGCGTGTCTCCTGTTTCTAGGCTGAAGGCCAAGTGTGGTATCTCACATGCTGCTGTGTGGTCAGTCTTGGCATGTGCTGACTTGTGCTTGGCCACTGATGCCTGAGATGTTGCAGGTGTTCACAAAGGTCCCCCCTCATTTTTTTCTGTGTTTCGTTCTTGGGTGGTGACCAGGCATATGGCTGTACCTCTTGTGAGAGGAACAGTATTAGTCTGTCTTTCTCTCCCCTCCTCTGCCTTCTGTTTTCCTGACTGCAGTCACTAATGCTCCTTGAGCCTGGCTGATGGCTGTCATGGAGCTGGGCTGGCTTGCACATTGGATGCAGACTTCCTTGATGCTGTGCCAGTTCAGTCTTTGAAAATACCGTCTGGCAAGTCTTGGAGAGATCTTTGCCTCCAAAAGCTTCCACGGTTCCCTTCTGTTTTTCTGCATCACCAAGTAAAAAATAAAAACACTTGGCTCGGTAACAAATGCTGGCTTCAAATGCTGGCAACAAAATTCCTGCTGACAAGCTTAGTATGGTAGGGAAGGAGTAGGTGAGGACAGGTGTGATGGTGGTGTTATGCTGTTAGGTGCTCCTGTGAATCACACAGAGAGACAGAAGAAGGTTGAAGAGACCTTTCCTGGTCTCGAGCGGTTTGTACCTTTGGTGTGATGTTGCGATCACACGCTGTAGCGAATGTTTCAAATGAGTAGGTCTGTACTCTTCTGGAATACACTGCTCAGGTGTAGCAGGTTGGAGGATATCATGTGGCAAACTCTTGGAAGAACACAGAAAATTAGTGGCCAAGAAAAGTTTGTGCTGAGAAACCATCAGGTACATGGGAAGAAGCGTGATATCTCCCTGTGCACTGGTGAGATCCAGTAAGGGTGCTGGGAGATGTGTAATTGCTAACTTTGCCATTCTGCAAACCAGAAGCCTCTTTCTTTTCACTGAGAAACAGGAATGCAGACAAAGTGAACCAAATCACAGAGGTTCAGGGGTGCAATTTCATAGTCATTGTAGGTGCTCTAGGCAAATAATAAAGGAAATGCAGTGAAAGCCCAGTGTATTTACTTCTCCAGGTCAAGGTACGATGGCATTTTTATCATCTATTTTTAAGGAGAGGAAAGATGCCACAGTACTTGCCCTTACTGTGCTGAAAAGTTACGTGATAAATCACAGTCTCCTTTTACAGGCAATTAAGCCCCTTTGGTGGAAGAAGATTCCGCAGAATTCCCATAGGAGTCTCTGTGTGCTGGTTCTCTTGCATGAGGTGGTGAAGGGGTGTCCGAGCTCTGCCACCTTCCCTTTGCTTGAGCCCAAGTCCCAGCTGGGAGGATGAGAACATGTATGGGGCAGGGTGCCAGGCAACCATGTGCTGTCCCCACCTCTGCCACCTTTTGTGGGAGCAAGTCCTGCCCTGGCGTGCAGGGGAAGTGTCTGGAGCTGCATGTCATCCTTCAGGCAGGTCACCAGGTGGTTGTGCTGGATAGATGGGTGTTTGGCAGCTCTGCTGTGGCGTAGCATGTGAATCGTCCTGCTGAGGTGGGGCACTGGGATTGCCTTTCCTTCCCCTTGTTGTGCTGCTGTGCGTGCTGGACACCTCTCAGTCTCCCTTTTTATAGTTATTAGTGTCAGGCTGAGGTTTGCACACCTCAGAGATGGTGGTGGTGATGTTCAGGGGTCCTTTGGGGAAGGAGGAGGGCAGCAGCTTTGTCTGCAGTGACGGTCACAGCAGCTTGTCACCCACAGCAAAGTAAAGGGCAGCACCTTTGCCATTGTCCCTCTCCATCCCTACCCTGGAGTGGGGACTGTGTGGGAGCAACCCAGTTTCTCCATCACATGGAGGAAAAGCATAAAGCATTGCCTCAAGTGCTGCCCCTACTATTTGTTGCTTTTTTATTCCTTTGGCATAAGGGCCAAATTCAATTGGGAGTCTGGCTTCCAGCTGAAGTCAGTGTAATTTAGGAACTAAACCAGCCTTTTAATGTATCTTCTGCATGTCTCAGTCCCCGTCTATGATGGAAGTAATGGTACTTTCTTGTTCAGAAGGTGGATGCATACACAGGCATCTGTGGCCCTTGTACTTTTCAGATGTAATAAGAGCAGTTCTTAGGGCTTGTCAGAATTGCTCCAAAAACTTTTATCTATATTTGGAATAAATGGGTCCTTTCTCAAAATGGAGCTTTCTGAGGGAAACGTCTGCTTACAACTCATTTCTTGTAAGGAAAAAACCGCTTGGGTTTTTTCCTATTAGTCTATTTGTGAAGGTAAAAACATTTGTTGAAAACAGAAATGTTTTTATGAGGTGCAGTCAATGGTGAGGCCGCTCCACACGTTGGCTGGGTGATTGCCACGCGTCCACATTTACCTGGGCCTCTCTGCCCCATCCAAGCTTATTCCTCTTCATCTCGAAGGAATGTGCTTCTTTGGCCTCTCCTAGCAGCTGTTTGGAGAGGGAAGAAGCAACACTGAGAAAGCTGTGGTTTTGTTTTTGTTTTTTCAATATGTGCTCATCCCACCTGGAGCTTTTGTTCTAAGGCTGAGACTGGGGCAGTTTGCTATTAACAAATGTTATACCTTATTAAGGTATAAAGGTGAAAGAAGATGGTTAATGCTTGGAGGGGGCAAACATTTCTAAACCAGAGAGATTTACTGGTCCTGGTTGATTGTGCTTTTTTAAACATCTCCATGGATTATAATGTTTTCAAAAATACCAAGCCTGACCACGTGGGCACAGGAGTGTGGAATCCAGTTGTCTGCCAGCTATTTGTTGCTCTTTTTCAAATGATCTGGGCAAAAATGTAATCTGGGTAAAATGTAAACCTGGAACAGGAACACTGTCTGGTCATGAAGGCTCTAAGTTTTAAAAGTTTCTTTTACGAATGGTTTTAAGGACAGTGATAAGAGGGCCTGCCATGGTACCAAGGGTTTCGTTGTGGTGGCACCTGAGCAAGCCTGGGAGAAGGTGTTCTCTGCCTTCAAATTTTGGCCATTTAAAACCAAAATGATTAAAGGAATATTTTTCTTTATTATAAAATGTTACAATAAGCCCCTTAGGCTTGGCACAGCAAACGTGTGCCACCTCTGCCCTAGGAGATTTCAGCTTAAAGTTGGGCTGCAGGAGACCCTGGGCTGGGATCCCACCTTGGGGCACAGCACTACTGTGCTCCCCTGTGCTCCTGGGCACTGTCAGTCTGTTTTTCTTGACTGAGCACCTTACAACACAAGAGGTGTGTTAGGGCACTGTTCTGCCAGTGCTGCCAGGAGGGTATGGCCATTCCTTAAGGAGTGGAGGAATGGCATTTTTTATGTTCTGGATTGAAAAATGTTATCCATTGTTTGAAACCCGGGATCTGCAGTGCTCTGATACTGCATGATCAATTATCCTGCTTTGATTGAGAAGTGGGGTGCATTCAAGTGAGAAAGTGAAACTAACCCCCTCTTGCTGTCAGGGTGTCTCTGACCAGGCTGAGTGAAATGCAGACAGCAAATGGTAGGCGAAGAAGAAAAAATGAAAATAAAACTCACTGGCACTGCTTTGAAAATCTTCCACTTCCATTAAACTGAGGGACTGTGAGCAGTGTGAGGTCAGTAGCCTGTGCTTGAAAATATGGGATCCAATCCTGGTCTCAGTTACAGACATGTAAATCACAGGCAGCACTGCTGGCAGTGACAGAGCTGCTGAAGGGTTGCTCCAGCATGGGACCTGCAGGCTTTCTGGCACAGACGTGCTGATTCCTCTCGTTCCTTAGCCACCCTTTTTTTTCTAGATGTCCTTGGGCATTTAAAATAACGGAAGTGTAGTGTGGCTGGTCCTGTTTTTGGGTTGGCTCCTGGGCATTGTGGCCCAGTGTCTCCAGCTCAGGGTGGCTCCTGGCTGCCAGGATGGCATGGGTAGGGCTGTCTCACAGCTTCCTCAGCTGCTGTTAAGGTCTGTTCTGCTCTGAATGATCTTTTAATTTCCTATAATACAGCAGTCTCCGGGAGAGCTGGATGCCATCCCTTCAGTGGAAGTTGGATCCCATCCCTTCTGTACTGCTGTGCTGAAGTGTTTTGTTTTCCCCCCTGTTCTCCTAACTCATTTTCTCCCTCTTGTTTTAGTCACATTTAATGAACCCCATGACAAACCTGGAAATCAAGTGGGACAGCAAAGACAAAAATGTGCATCCTGCTCTCAAAGCCCACCGTGCACTGCTGCAGGACCTTGGGCCTCCCTTGGGGCAATGCTTTTAGCACCAGGCTCTGCACCCTGCAGCACTCAGGGGCTGCCGGGGAGTTTGCTCTATTATGGGAGCTCATTTTCTCCATCCAAGCTGATGATCTGTGCTGTGGTCAGCATCAGCTTTCCTCCAGGACAAGGGCTGGACCAGGAGGTCGGAAGTGATAAGCCCCATTATAGCTAATTTTGACACATGGGGTTGTGGTGGGTTTGGAAGGAGCTCTGTCCTGAGTGCTATCTAGGAGGGGTGTGTGCTTCCTTGCAGACTGAAACCATTCACAGAGTTACTGCTTTTCGCCAGCACAGGATCTGACATCCCAAAAGGCAGCAGCCGGGCTGTTTGTGTTGGTGACTCCCCGAGCAGGTGCTGTGCTGGCAGCAGAGTGGAGGAAACACGTCCCCAGCTTTTGTTGTCTTGTGTGATCCTTTTATTAGATAACTTCAGCAGTGTACTGTTGATTCGTGCAGTTTAATGTTAATACATGAAACTTGAGAAGCACAGATGCAAACACAGAAAACTGTTAGGGCCAGATCCTGTCTGTGTCAGTGTCCCAGCATAGAAGGATGAGTCCCTGTCTATATTTGGCTGTGTTCAGGTGTAAAGCTACCAATGCATATAAGCTGAATTTTAAGTCAGAGTTGGACTCCAGATTGAGGTTTGCATAAAGGGGTCTGATTTTTCCCATGTGTGAGAACATGGAGACCTCAGACAGCTCCCTCAGTGCTGGCAGTGGCCAGAGTGCCTGAGGGTTAGGGCTCTGGCATTGGAGGCAATAACATGAGATTTCTGAGTTCGGGAACTTTGGCCAGCAAATAACAAATATATTGGCACAGAGCGGGAAAGACATAGAAAGACATATGTCAGAACAGGGCAGGCTTTTAAGTGGTTTTCATTTAAAATGAAAAGGTCACATTGAATGAGGTTGGCATCTGGGGAACTGTTCATGCACCTGCCAGTCAAAGAGCGGGGGACCCATGTCAGTTCGTGCTGATGGGTGACTGGCTGAGAGCTTGTCTGTGTTTAAAAGTTGGTGACTGGAACAGTTAAAATGACAATTTTCCTTGTGGCTGTCAGGTTGAGCCATCTGCTTCGTGAAGGAATGGAACAAAGGATCCCAGCACGAGGCTGCTTTATCCCACTTCAACTGGTGTTTGCACTTAGGCTTCAACAAGTACATCTATGCTGATTAAAAAAAAAAAAACAACAATAATAGTACATAGACTCTAAATATTGGTAACGCTTTCAAGTGTAAAGGAGATTAAAAGTGAATGCAGCTTTTGAGTGGTCAGAAAAACAGATGCCATTCAAATCAGGCTGTTGTGGGACAAGTGTAATTAGCTGAAGCAATTTTCTCAGGTAAGACTTTTCATTTAAAGGGATTGTGGAGTCTGGTTACTTCCATTTCTACGTGGCCACTGGCAAGTTGTTTAGGGATGCCTGCTTGTCTGAAAGTGCTGACTGCTGTTCTTTGAAACTTGGAATTCTTACAGAGGTTTTTCCACTGTCCGTTCCTGAAAAATCTGAACAATCTAAGAAAACTCAAGCCATAACACAGGGTTGATGCTTAAATTCAGGCATTTTAAACTACTGGTTTTAGATTTAAATCTGCAAACAGGAAAAGTTGCTTTCTGTACTTGCGTGTTAAATTCATACTTATTTTTTTCTTGAGAAATATTGATTCTTACTGTCAGTAATACAGCATCAGTATTGTCAGCTGGTGAGTGAATGAACTGCTTCTGATCGTTTTGTCTTTAATGGAGTAGTCTGATAGACTGGCTCAGGTGGATATTGCTGTGACCAGTCAGACTGTCCCTGTCCTGCTCATGTGTGGATGTGCTGCCAGGAGGGAGTGCCTGGAGTGCCTGCTTGGGCACCAGTGGGTTGCTGGGCCCCACTTCTGCTGAGAGGGTGGTTTCACAGCAAATTTTCAACTGGGTGCCTCAAGGAGGGTATGTGGTGTCCTGCTCACCTTGCTGCAGGAACCCCAGTCACAGGTGACAGGGACAGCTGAGGTGGGAAGCAAAGCCAGGAAGATGCAGTTCAACTGGCCAAGTCCTATCGCTGATCTTAGAAAGGTTTTCTGAGTTAAACCTGGTGAGAGACAATCCTGAGCTAAGATTTTTTAAACACAGGTTGGGTCCCAAGAAGTATTGTCTTACCTGGAGCTCCTGGAGGTGCTCTTGTGAGTTGAATTGAAAGAGTGTTAGAACCAGAGGGGAATGTTGTTGTCTTCTGCCTTTGCAGATAAGACCGATGGGCATTTTGCCAGGAGCCTGTGGGAAGGACCTAAATTGTATGTAACTCTACATCATTTTAAAATGAAAAGTAAACATGCACAACCATAATATTTGCTTGTACTTGTCTCTTCGTTGATGGATGGAGAGAAATTGCTCTTTGCCTGAGTTCATCAGCAATAAACCTCTGCAGTTACTCATCTTCATCCCTGCAGTGAGTGGGAGAGGCCAATGCAATTTCTAGTTGATTTTGTCCTCATAACACCTGGTGGGAGCTCTGATGGTCCTGGGGACTTTCAGACCTACCTGTTCTTGTGGAGAATCAGGGCTGGGTGCCAGCACAGGACCATGGGACTGAGCTCGGTCAGAATGAAGCTCGGTGTGCTCTTGTGGTGTTGGCACAATGGACATGTGCCGCTGCCTGGGAGAGGCAAGAGCCTTGTGGCTCTCCTGGGTGTTGTAGCATCAGACATTGCGTGGGGGAAAAGGGGTCTTGGAAGGGCAGGAAGCCATCTCACTGTGTGACAGTGAGGAGAGACCTGGCCCATGAGCCACCAGTGCCCTTGTACAGTTTGCCGCATTTTGTTTTGTTTTTTGCTGGAGATTTGTGGGCTCACCTGCACCATTGTGAACAGCACAGGTACAACAAACAAGTCTGAACTGAGCTTTTCTATAGGTGACAGCAGCAAATTGCAGAAACTTCCTCTGCTGAGCTGTGATGAGAAGACAAGCCTGTGCTTGCTACGGGCAGTGATAGGGCTTTAGAGTGACCAGGATATGGCTGGGACGGGATGCTGGCCAGGGGTTGATGAGGACAGGAAGGAGTGTGCGCTTCAGATGCTGCTAGTCTCTGTAGGGTGCACCCTGATGTGTGTCTGGGCATGTCCCATGCCACGTGCAAAATGGTGGCCACGTGGCCTGGTTGTCCCCTCTGCTCTACCTTCATTGTCTGCAGCAGGGGAAAAAACAACACGGAGTCACATCAAGAAAAGGTGGTGTCTGCTTATCAGCTCCAGCAAAGGGTGAGATAGTCCCCAGTGGGAATTGTACAGAGCTCTAGAGAGGAAAAGCTGTACTGAGGGGGAGGGCTGGTGCTGTAGCTCTCCTCACAGTAATGGTAACCCCATGAGCTTCAAAATGCCTTAAGTGATGCCTTCTGCTCCCTCACTGTGCCCAAGGCCAGAGATGGGTGATGGTTCACCCTGTTACTTTATGCCTCATTTTGCATCTCCTTATCCCTCTCCCTTCTGAGTCGCATTAACAGCAGTAAAGGAGTGGTGCCTTGAGGAGGTGTGAGTTGTTGGCCAAACTCTGGCAGCTGTCGTTGCTGGTCACTGGCCCAGTTCAGGGTGGTGGGTCTTGTTTTTGGAGGTGCTGAAAGGAGTACAGGAGTATGGACACTTCTGCTTAAGAAAGCTGGGGAGGAAAATGCTGCATTTCCCAGAAGCTGTGTGTGGGTTAAACTGCAGGTTTTGGAGACAAGCCATTAGGAAGCCCAGCCACTGTGCATCACTCAAGTCTCTCTCTTTTCAGGGCTGGGAAAGAAACCCGAAGTCGTGAGTCTGGTGGAGCCCTGTGTGTTTCCAAACGCCCTGCTCTGAGTTCATCCCACCAGTAAGGCTGTGCAGCGTGAGAACTGGTATGTAAACACAATTCACAGGCACAAGGGGCAACTTCTCAGAAGGATGTCAGGCTTTTCTGACAGTGGCACCTTGTTTGTGGCTCTCAAAGTTCGGAGAGGGAGTGGGATCACCCGAAAATATGAGACAAACTGATGGTTCCCTGGTGGTGCTTACACACAGAGGCTTCGGTGGGGAAGGGCTCAGCAGTGAGAGGCTGTGATTGTCCAGAAGTCATCCCAGGCTATGGTGCTGAGGCTTCAGACACGCTCTGTGGAGCGATGTGTGGTGTCGTAGCACGCACGGCGAGTCGACGTGGGGGGAACGCCAAATGCACACACCAGAAATGCGTACGCTCACACACACACAGGCTGTGCGAGTGTAGGCACATGGAAACAAAGATGGCAATGCATATATAGTATATACTCTACAGTGGCATATGAGAGCTTGGGGGTGTATATACCAAATGTCTGTATATACTATATATGGCGATATAGAAAGAATATATAAGAATGCATATGCCTTCATGTTCTCTTTTTTTCTTTCTGTCTCTTCTGCCTTTCTGTGGAGCTGTTGCAAAACTACCAGATTCAACCTCCTGGGGAGCCTTTCTGGCCAAGGTTTTACAAGCCAGCACCTGCTTTGCCTGCCTGACTTCTCTCTATATTTATTCCTCTGCACCCGTTTTTTGCCTTTGCCTGTGGAACTGTCACAAACATTTGTGCTGGCTTTTGACTGCACAGGACTTCAGCTTGCAAGTCCTAAATCTGCCTTCGTGCATGGTGGAGGATCAGGCGCTTGTGTGCGTGGTTGTGCACATGTACATCTGAGCATCCCTGGTCCTTGCTGCCTGCTTTACGTGGCCTGTGTCCCTGTGATGCTGCAGCAGTCTCTCTGTTCTCTGCCCCTTCAAGATGTTTTTATGAATCAAATATTCCCAGCCATCCTGCTTATGCAATTTTTAATTTTTCATTTAAATTAGCCATGTCTGACCCAGTGGCTGCATTATAATGATCTGTGCTGCTGTGCAGGAGGCTCAAGTTGGATTTTCTTCCCAGGCCCCCAAGGTTTCACTCCCCAAGCTTAGTACTGTGGCAGGGAGGGGGATTTGTGCTGTCATGTAGCAGGGAGCTCCTGGTTAGGCTGTGGTTGGACATGGATGTGTCCATCCCTCTGGTTTCTCTCCTCTGTGCTGTTTGGGGTGGAAGGTGTTCTGAAGCAGAGTCACGGAACACAGGTGCTTAGGTGCCTCTGTTTAAAGTGAGCACAGTAGCAAGGGAGAGAGTATAAAGCCATTTCAGCTGGGAAAAGGAGGGGAGATCCTAGTGCTGCCCTGGGGACAGTGGAGCTGGGGGAGTAGCCACGTTGTGGGTGTCCCATCAGCAAGTGCAGCCTGGAAGAGAAATGCGCTCGTTCCCGGTCTGATGGACATAACTTGCACACACTGAAAAGCAGTGCTGGGCTGCCTGCCAGGATCTGGGAAATGGCTTGTCCTCATGTGCTCAGGCCCCTGCACTCCCACCCCCTCTGACAGCTCTCTTTACTGCTGAAAAGGGAGTCCCTCTAAGGTCACAAAAGCATTAGTCCCAGGTTTCAACCCCAAGAGCCATAAAACGTACCCTGCCTGACCCCTGCTCAAAGGCAAAGGCAGCGTGAGCAACCCTCACTCCCCTGGGTTTTGTGTCCCTGTCCCTGTGGCATGTGCCACTGCAGCCTGCATTCCTCTCCCATTCCGTAAGCCTGCTGCCTCTGGCGCTGACACAGCTAATATTTCTCTGCTGGCAGGGCAGGCAAGGTGGTGGCATTCAGCTGTTAGGGAGAACTTTGATCTGTTCATCTCTGGTGGGACACCAGAGCTGTAAGGGCTGGTGTGTGCCTGTGATGGGGTTTCTGCTCTTCCAGGTGTTCCCCTTCCATGCTTATGTTCCTTTCTCTGACTTAGACGATTCTCTACTTCATTCCACTGTTTGTCCTTGTAAAAACCAATACCTTGGGAATTGTTTTCTGCAAAGGGCTGGAAAACATGAGTGAGACTTCGTAAAACCTGCACAAACCTGACACTTTTTACGTTGGTTTTCAGCGTATCTCCTGTTTCTGACCATGGAGAAAGGTCCAGGTGACCCTGCTGCTGGCTGAGGCACACAGCTCCTGTGGGAGGTTTTAGTGCGGTTTTGGAAAAATAATTAATCAGCTACCCATGGAGAGTTAGTCCCAGCCTGCAATGCATTGAGGTTGTCCTGGTGTACCACTTAGTGGCACTTGGACTGTTGGCTCTTTAAAGCTGCCTTTATGACCACCAGTGTAATGAACATGTGCTGGTGCTGCCTGGCAAGGTTGATCTTTTTGCAGTGGTAGTGATGGATCACTGAGTTAAATGTGGGTGTATTCTAAAAGGCAGAGAACTTTGTTACTTTTTAAAGCAATGGTTTAAATGTTTTCTGTCACCTGTGGTACCAGGTGCTAAACCCTTGCTGCTGCAGGCCCCAACCACTGCTCAGTTCCTGGAGGTAATTGCAGAGCCTTTGTCACTGCAGGATTTCGGCTCCTCCCAAAGCCTCTGCTTCAGTACCAGTGAAAGCCAGATGTACTGTAATGTCACTTTTTTGCAGTTTGTTTTGGCCATACATGGGCAGAGTCAGCTCTGGAATTCCTTCCCTATAAATTCAATAGCATCTTGTGGGTGGTGCTGGGGAATCACTCTGGTCTGGTTGGATCGCCTTGCCTCGGCAGCCTGTTTGCCTTGAAAATGTCCTGCTTTGCACATTCCTGAGAGGCTGCCTGCTCCTGGAGCCATGGCTGCAGCTACCAGGAGGCTGCTGTCCCATGCTGGCAGGCCAAGTCAGCTCCTGCTGCCTGCAGGTCAGCCTTTTCAGCTGAGAACTGATGCTTGTGGGAGTGCTGGCATGGGGATGTTGCTCTGGTGTGCCTGCAGGCTTTGCAGGGATAGTTGTGCCCTCTAAGAAAACTGTTCTGCCTCTTAAATTTGGTTTGTGGGCTTGAGCATTGACACTCAAGTCCCTTTTCCAGGGGTGGGGAGGCTGGGTGCTCCCCAATTCCCACGTGACATGGGATACAGCAGTGTGTGCCCCATCAGGGACTGATGGGTGCTGCCATCCTGGGGCTCCTTGTATCTGCAGGGATATCTTGGCTTGTCCATGCAGTTTGTGCCTTTCTGCAGAGCTGTCTTTTGCTTTTGTGGGTTTTTTCCATAACACAAGTTCAAATATATGCTCCTTATAAAGCACTAAGTTGATGAGCCAGGTCAGGGGAGATTTCCCTGTGCCAGGTGAGCAGCCAGTGTGGGATGTAGTGTGACTGATGGCTGAGCCTGCCTTTTCTGGGCCAAGCTAGTGTTGCTATAACCACAGCCTGAATTTGCCTATTTGCCTCCAGAGAACACTCCAAAAAGTAGTTCTAGGTTTGCTGCTGGTGAGTTGAGGGATGAGAGATTTGTTGCAGGGATTCAGTGGCAACAACTCCTGGAATTGCTCCCACTGAATCTTCTCGTGCATCCCTAGTAGGGGACAGGGATGCAGTGCCACCCATCATGCCAGGAGCCTCCAAAGCACAGTTGAAGATGATTGTGTGTGGCCCCATGGCCAGGCTGTGTGTAGGTCAGCAAAGGCAATGTGCTCAGCTCATGCTTCAGAGGGGCAAGTCATCCCTGTGCCAAAGCCAGGGAGTGAAGGGTGATTTTTTTTTTTTTTTTACATCCTTTGGAGTTTTGATCTCCATATTTGGAAATGTTTACCCATTGCTCTGATCTATTGCAAGGGAGGGGAGGTGACTCAGGGTCTGGTGGAAGCAGGATTTGAATTCCTGTAGTAAGGTTTTTTTTATCCCCCCCCTTTCTTGTTTTGGAAGCTTGTTGTGGTCAGTTTTCAGTTCTCTCTTGCTCCTGGACCTTGTTCCAAATTTGATGTGCTCGAGAGGGAAGCATGTTAGCAAAGGAGCTTGCCTGAATGCTGGTAAGTGCATCATTGCTGTTATAGCAAGCAACTTGGGATTTTTTTTGTTGTTTTGTTTAGTCAGATGGATTGCATCAAAGTGTGTGCTTTGCTGGTGGAGGCAGGCATGTGGATCAACAGCAAGGGACCCAATGAAACACTCTGTAGCAGGGAAAGTTGGCTTAGTGGATTGGTCTCAAAGGCAAAATGTTTCTTCAGGAGTAGGTATAAAGATAATTTAAGCCAGCTCCCATTCAGTCATGCTTTTCCTTTTAGTTTCACTGGTTAGTGCAGCAAGGCAGCAGAGCACTGTAGAATTAAAGGATGGTATATTCATGTGGTCAGTAAGGAAAACATAGCATATGTAGGATTTCTGTCTCTTAAGCAAGAGTATGGGTTAAAAGGCTGCATAACACATGGATATATTTCTCTCAGATGTTAATATTTAATTCTGTTCTGTTAGTTGAAGTTTAGCTACTGTAACTGGATTAAGTTTCAGTGTCTGTTTTTTTCCTGTTGTTCTGTATTTTTCCTTAGTGTTAAGTCTTTAATCTGGCTGATATTGTAGTTGGCTGCTGCTTTTTTTTTTTTTCCTCCCCCCTCCTCCTGCTCTTTCCTTTCTATTTCCTGAAAGGAAGCTGCAGTTCATCCAGACAGTCAGGGGTGTGGGGGGAACCTGGAAGATGCTCTGCTTCCTGTTTTATTCATGGCAGCTAAAACCATACTAGGGAATCTGGAGCAGTGATCCACCATCCTGCATTCCTCTTGTCATTTGGAGCATGTAACATGTACAGAGTGCTTTTAACACTGCTCGGGGGGTCATGGAGCAGCCAGTCCTGCACCTCAAATGGAAAGCACTGTGCTTCATCCTTTTACTTTGGAAGGGGCATTGGTGAAAACCCTTTTATAGTTCCCACTGCTGGTTATTAATCATTGTATCTTCTCAGCTAACTGGTATTCTTAGGCTTCTTCAGACCTGTTGCTTCATACTCTCTCTATCTTAAATTTAAGACCTTTGTTAGAAAGTTAAACTTCTTGTCGATTTTCATTTGCCCTTTTAAATAGGGCTTAATACTCATTGTGAGGTTCGGTTTTTCCAGAGATGGGGATTTGCAGCAGGTCCTTGAGGTATGAAACTGTCTGGATTGTTCTGAACAGGGAAAGGTAGTTGGCTTAGTTTGCATGAGGGTGGGTGTGCGATAAAAAACAGCCACAAAAAGTGATGAAGAACTGCTGGCGCCTTTTCTGTGGCTGGGACATGCTGGGGGTTTGTAGAGTTCAGCTGCATTTTAATCCTTGTTGTTTCAAAAGGTTGATTGGATTACTGCAGCTTTTGGGGTCAGGGCCTGGCTGGGCTGAGCTTGGTGCAACGGAAAGACCTGCTGTCCTAAAGAGTGCCCAGCCTGAACAGGCAAGGGAGGTGATGGGTTAGGAAACAGGGCACCGGGGACATGTATGGAGCTGTCACAGCACTTGAAACCTCAGCCCAGCGACTCCCCCAGCAGCCACTCATCCTCTGTCATGCATGGTGGTGCCAAGCTGTGGAATTCTGGCAGTGGGACGATGGTCTGTGTTGCTCCTTGTGTGCTGTGCTTTGCCCCTGCGTGTGCACACGTGGCCCCGTGCGATGGCCGTGCTTCTGGTGGCACGTGGGTGTGGCACATCCAGGCTTCACCAGCTGCTTGTGGCTGAGCTTGGTGTTTTGGGAACTGCACGGTGGGTCTGGAAATGATGATGTTCTGTTCCCCTTGCAGTTTCCTCCCTTTCATGCTGGTCAGGAAGTGGTGTTTGTTGGAAGACAAGGATGAGCAGTGCCTGGGTGCCGTAACCCAGCGCTCTGGGCAGGGCTAGTCTGGCACGTCGGGGGAAGCGCTTTGTGACTCTTAATGTTCATGTGCCGATCCTTCTCTGTGCAACATCTCACCACTGCGAGGACGTGTCTTGAGAGCTGGATGGACTGTGAAGGATGAGCTCCCCATGTGCTGCCTATGCCCCCCTTTCCTGGGTGCTGGCAGAGCTGGGGGAGCTCTGGAGGATGAGGTGATGCCCACGGCTGGGACTGCAGGCTGCCAGGGCTCTCCATCTGGTGTTTCTCCAAGACCTGAGCAGATTCAGTGACCACTGACGCTATCCAGGATCCACAAACGATTTTCTCCTACTCCAGGAAGAGAGCCATTAAGGGCTGACCTGTAAATTAATACAGCTGTCCAAAGATTTTTTTTTTTTCCTCTTCTAGCCTGGCTCCTCGGAAACAGTCCAGCCCGAGAAGCCTTCCATGACACTGGCCCTCACGCGTGTTCAAAGAGCTCCATGCCTGCCTTTCTTAAGCTTCTCTCAATCTCTTCTAATGATGTGTTAAATGCAAAGGACTTGCTTTAGCTCCCATGTGAGGAGATTTGGTTCGCAGCCCATCCTTCATCCCGGCTGTTGCCCTGATCAATCCAGGGCTGGCACTGCATAGTTGGCAGAGGGCTTACAGCAGCACTGTGACTGGAGTGCTCTGAGGGAGTTCAGTATGCACTAAGGGCCGGGTGTATGTGCCCCACGGCAAGTAAGAGAAGCTGCCGCAGATAGCACATGTGGGCATGGAAGGGATGAAGGTTACCAACCTCTGCACATCTTATGCTTTGCATTTCTTTAGGCAAAGGTTTCAGATCTAAGTACTAAATTGTGCCTGAAGGCTGAGGAAAGTGTTGTTGTTCTGGTGTGCAGGCATAGAAATTAGGGCACTGTGTGGCCGATTTGGGAAAAGTGCAAATCTCTGTATTTCATGTGGTGCTTTGTGCTCAGCTCCTGCAGACAGGTGGGTGCTTGGCAGCCTTGGGCAGAGTGATGCTGTTGAACCCATCTCTCTTATTCTAATAAAGTCGTACTTTTCTGAGCACAAAATATTTCTGCATCAGTTGCTTAAAGGTAAACCAAGAGGCACTGAGTATTTCATAAAGTTGATCTGTGTTGCTAGCGTGTGACATGATCCCAACACATATCATTACCTCAGAAGTTTCCAGATGGCACCTCACATAATTGTATGGCTGCTCTTTCCTGGGATCTGAGTGGAGTGCAGGCTTTTAAGAAATGTCTGTTGTTACTAACTTTATCATACACGTTCTCCTGTACCAGCTGGTCACGCAGCAGGAGGTCTCACTCACAGCCTCGTTCTTCAGTCAGCTTTGGGGGGGACTTTGCTCTTGTGGGATCTCCACATGAGAACAACTTGTTTGCCTCCAGTGAGCGTGTTGGTTCAAGAACTAACGTGCCTAGAAGGAGGAAATGGGTTGCTCTTGTTGCTTTACTGATGTCCTGGAATAGTTAACTGTGCTTACTGCTTGTCCTGGTGGGGGAGGACAATGTTTTAAAGAAATATCAGGTTTCAGAAGCCTGGCTGCCTGTGGTGGAGAGGAAAAGAATCCTTTTGCTGTGCTGTCTCACACCCCTGCTGCAAAAATATCAGAGGGACAAGTTCTGGTGAAGCTGCCTGTTTTTGGCAGCCACTTCCCTCCTACATTCTTGTCCTTCAGGTAAATCCCTCTTCAACTCCATTTGCTGTTCCCCTTTCTTCCCTGCAAAATCATTACCATCCCTTGAAATTAAGAAAAGGACGGGAGGAGGGAATAAATGGATGTTAAGAAGTAGAAAACAATCAATTAAATAGTACATAGCATGTAATTTTGCTTGGAAACTTACCATGAAATTGAGGAGCACTTTAACAACTAGTAATTTAAATTGCATTTGAACACTGCTAATGAGTTGTTTGCAGAGGAATTTTGGTCATTTCACAGCAGGTTGTTGTCTTTAGTACCCCTTCATTCAGTTAAAAAAAAGTTTAAACATTTCCTGATGAGGAAGATGCTGTAGTCAACTGGTCCAACTACTGCTAGTAGAAGGTGGTACCATGGAAATTTTGCAAGGCCCTGTTAGATTCAGAGCCATTTCCATCCTTAGTATCAGCACTTCCAGTGTTAAAAACATGGGAACTTGGTGCTTTTTATCTAAAAAAGCTTGTTACTGCTAAAAGGTAGGAAAATAACAACATCACTATTGCACTCACAAGCATGATAGAATTGAGGAGGCTGAAGAGCCTCCTTCAGATTCTTGGGGCTGGGGTTTGCAGCTGTGGGACTGAACCAGGAGTGAATCCCATGGCTCAGTCCTTATCACCTCGAACAAATCATAGTGCTTTGGGATCTGATCCTGGCTTGCTCCATCTTAAGAGGAACAACAGAGAAGTGCTGATTGGCTGTGCCTGTGGGGTGTTTGTGCTTAAGTTATTAGTCTCGTTTTTCCAGTGTTTAATGCTCTCCTCCACCACTACTTTACTTGTAAAATGCCAACTATTTTCATCAGAAGGCAATATCAGCCTAATCATGTGCTGCTTCACTACTGATTGTGCTGGGAACAGACTATAGGAAGGCAAAGGCAAGTTCCTTGTCTCCTGTTGCTGAATGAACATCCCGTTTTCAGAGCAGGGTTTTGCAAATCCGTGGGTATGCTTAGCATATGGAAGGGGGTTCCAGTATCAAAACAAATCTGGCCTCCTGTTTCTGAATGTGTAGGTTGTTTCTTAGAAGATGGAACCTTTAAAATCTGTCCCTGCAAACATGGCTGTTAAATCCTGCTATTTCTAGAGGTGTGAGGCAGCTGTCTGCACTGAGATAAGCTATAAAAAGGCAGTATTTTCCAAACCCGGGTGTTTTAGCTATACCTGCCAGACAGCTTGGCCAGCGAGAGTTCACCAGGAGTGTCACCACTGCTGCCCTTTTATGCCCAGGGTGCTGAGCGATGTAAAAACTGCTGGGCAAGTTTCCAGGGTCAGTATTAAGCACCAGCTCTTCCATCTCTATTGGGTAAAATGCTGCTATGCAGGAAGGTGCGTTCAGTGTGAAGGAAGAAGTGCTTGTTGATTTGGTGTTCTTGCATGGTCTCCTGTTGTTTTCTAGGTTTGTTTGTTTGATTGTTTGACTTTTGTTCTTCATTTTCATTGTGTTTCTTGTTGCTGATTTGGTGACCATGTCTAATCACAGTGGGGGTTGAATGCCCCCACTGTTATTTGCTTGGAGGAATTCCTGTTTGCTGTGTAGCCTTGAGGGTAGCTGGTGAATTCAGATGAAACCAATAACAGAAATTGTAATTTTTCCCAAGGGTCTGGATGAGGTTTCTAATGGCACGCTGGTGTTATCACTTAGGCTTCCTGACACGTGTGCTTCCCGCAGTGCTTTGTTATCAGCTAATTCTCTGCCAAGCTGTGCGAGTGTCAGTAAGCTGCATCAGATAACCTTGTAGACGCTGTTAAGGCTGTAGGGATGGAGAAGTAAGTGGCTTTTGACCATGTTCCCAGTGAAGTATTTCTGAAAGCTGGGAGAGCACTGGGGATGGACGTGTTGAAGTGACTGGAGCGACATCCTCGTGTAGGTGAGGAGTTGGTGTGTGTGGGGAGATGGGGTAAAATCCACTGGTGGAAGTGTTCAGGGAGCCAGACAGCAGAAATCCCAGACAGCTTAGGCTCTCATGATGCTAAAAGCTGGTTCGTTATCTCAACGCAGTGAACTCTCTAGCAAGTACTTTTGCCCTCTTATTTTAATTGAATGAGCATTTTATCACCTTCATTCCTGAGAAGTGTTTCACCTGTTATGCAAATCCCCCATCCTGCATGGGCGTGGTTGCCAAACAGCCAGCCCAGTTCCATGCATGGGCTCTGACATGGGAGGAGGGTTTTGCTTTCCCTGTTTTGATGGTTTTATTCACTGAAGCCCAGGCTGCCTCTTAGTCACCTCTGGACGCCCTGTGTGTTGTGGGTAATCTTTTCTTTGTAATTTCTTTTTCCTTACCCCAGCTTTCTATCTCAACAGCCTACTCGCCTCTTTTCCAGCTTCCTTCCAAAGGCGGGCACACGTGCAGCTGGTGGAATCGGATGTAGCTTGGATAATTGCTCCCTGAGCAAACAGCCATGTGTGTCCAAAAACCTACTGAAGACTGAACAGAAGTGAGACATGTGGGGTTTGAAATAATCCCAATGAGTTATTTCTGGCCGTGCTCTCTCCCCGTGGTGCTCTCACAAGCTCCTCTACATCTCAGGGTTTGAGCTAAGGTTGAACTGGGCTGGTAAAGGCCCTTTGTTTCCCCAAACAAGGTTTTTTTTTTTTTTTTTAATGCTGATAAATTGAAGTGATAACCTTGTAACAGAGATAAGGAAGAAAAAGTCTTGCAGGTAGATTAGTTTGCAGTGGAAGGAAGGCAAACACTCAGGGAACCCACACTGAGCTACCCTGAAATGCTGAGATAGCTTATATATCACTTACTTGCCTAGTAAATGTATCCTGTGCTTTACAAGTGAGGAAGATGACAATCCTTGTCCTAAAGATTATGCAGAGCAAGGCAGACAAATGTGCACTTGAGGTCTGTGGAAGGGTTAGCACAGGTAATTGCTGGAGATCAAACTCCAGATGAAGCAGATTCCTGGAAGAGAAGGGCTTTTACAGTGGGAGTTGTGGGCGATGAGAAGGATGTTTCAAGTGCTGGAGGAGTGGATAGAGGGAGGAACGTAAATGGGTATGGAGGGAGGTGAGAAGACCTGAAAGGAAAGAATGTTGAAGGGGAGGGTAGAAAGTGAGAAAAGGAGTAGGAGGAAAAAAAGAGCAGCGAGTTTGCTGTAGGAGGGGATGGTGTAGATGAGACTCAAGATGACCTTAATGTTTCTTCGTTGTGTGTTAAAAGCTATGCCATAACTTAGCTACTGCAATTAGTCATCTCCCAGGGTGTGAAGTACCAGTTTCTTCTCTGAATGGAGTGTACTGGTCCTGGCCGGAGTCCAGTGCTGGAAGATCTCTTGGCCAGGCTTGAATGCCCCATGTGGTGGGGTGCTGGGTGGTCCCATCCTGTCTGTGTCCCACTGCCAAACATTAACAGGCAAGTGCATAAGCAGCTTGTCATCTTCTGCTTTATACCCTCAGAGTTAATTAGTCCTCTAGAGACTGAGACAGTAAATCAGAGATTGGTGCATGTGTGTGCATATGTAGAGGTGTACCTCCACCTTGCTTATCTTTTCTAGGGCTTATGTCTGATCCCCACCTCTTTTTGTGTGTGTCCTTTTACTGCTGATCCTTTTCAGATCTTCCTTCCGAGTCCTAATTTCCTCTACAAAGTAGTCTCCCATCCTTCTAGTTCTTTCCTAACTGCCCATTAATTAGACACAATTCTTTTGTAGCCAGTAAAAGGTGTGGGAACATGTAGGACGTCTCGGGAGCTCGGTCCATCTACTGTCATGGCATGCTGTTCCAGCAGGAGAGAAACCTGAGTTCAGAACATCTGAAATTGCCCATTATCTCTGCTCATTTCTTGCAGTCCGTAATTTGAGGGTGGGGAAGCGAGGGGAAGAGGAGGTGAGTCGCTGTAAACATGACTCACCCCACAATCGATTGATACAAAATGTTCCATTACGTTTTCATTGCCAAAAATGACTCCCCTCTCCTACTCCCCCTCCTGTGAGGTGCTTCAGAGGCTGCTTTGCTGGGCTTAGTGGTGGTGGCTTGGCCAGCCCAGCCAAAGGGTATCTGAGTTTTGGTTCAGACCTTACTTTCTGGGAGGGCTGAGGTTGAGCACGGTGGAGGTGACCTGATTTTAGAGGGGAAGGAGATTCCTGGCTGCTCTCAGGAGATTTCGTGTTGCTGGCGGCATGGAGCAGACCCGTTTGACAAGAGGAGTCACTCCCAGCCCTCTCCTTGGGGACGGAGGCCAATAGATGTGTGAGATGTAAGGCAATATTAAGGGACATAATAGAAAGTATCGTGGGCTATCTGCCAGCAGCCCCTCTGGGCTGGTGCCACCGATCGCTCCCTTGGGCTGGAGAGGCTTTCACTGGTGTGTCCTTGCTGAAGTTTCTTGCTGTGTGCAGTGATGGGGTGGAGATGGAGCTGCTGGGCGTTCTCGTGCCTCCAGGTGTGTTTAGGGCAGTGATTTTACTGCCTTTACTGACCAGGAAGGGTTAAAGCTTGCCCAAAGCTGCACTGATGCTGCCAGGTGCATATATGCACGTGTAAGTACATACATGGTAAGGCAAAGAATTGATCCAAGTTTCCTGATTCCATTTGTGCTGTCCTTCTTCCTGGCATCTTCATGAGCAGCTTTTATGGGCAGCCCCCCTGTAGCAGTTAGCTGTGATTGCGTTTGTGCACAGGAGTCTCTCTGCCGCTCTTGCCTGGCATGGGATGGGAAGTATCACTGGGCTGACCTCAGTGGCCTCTTCAAAAGGCTACAGAGTATTTGCAGTTATTTCACATCTTGCAACCGCCACAATCAAGGCCTTGATCTGCCGGTAAACTTGCAACAGCGATTTAATAAACAAACCCCAGCGCCAACAGGTAGGGTTTTGTTGGGGGAGTTTCAGCCTGTGGGGGAGCAGGCTGAGTTCGTGAGCATGCGCTCCTGATAATGTTATCTGTTGGTACAAATGGCACCAACGGCATCTTCTGCTCCATCGTGCGCTGGGTGGGAGAAGGTCCTGCCAGGAGCTGGGCTGCGTGGGGTTCTGCATCGTGGTGTGCTGTGATGGCAGGGGCAGGACCCAGGACATTCAGCAGTCCCTGCTGAGATGTGTAGGTTGCTGAGATGTGTAGGTTGCTGCTGCTCTGCTTTCGAGCTGCTGTCACTGCAGCAGAACGTTACAGGATCCAGGGCGCACACAAATGTGTTTACAGAGCAAATAAAGGCGGGAGAGAAAAAAGGAAAAACCTCAAGGTGGCTTTGGGTGTTTTTTAAGTGGTAAGGATGAGAAATTCCTGAGCGTATGCAATTAATGTCTGTTTAAACAGAAACTTCTTTAATAGCTGAAATATCAGCTCCTACAGAAGAGCTTCCTGGTGGGTCTTTTTCATCTCCAGCTGCCTGCCCTGCCGGGGTGTGCAGGGGGATGTCTCCAAAGGTGCTGGGCTCCGTGTTTTCGGTTGGGCTCGTTAGGTGTTTGCAAAGGGCGATGCCTCCCTTCTTTCCTGGCTTGCTTCCACTTCTCTGACTGTGTGGAGGTAAAAGTTGTAAATTCTTACAGAAATTCACCCATTTGGGTCACGAGGGTCCCATGCCTGATGTAATTCGTTTTTGTGAGATGTTGTTATTTACTTGGACCCTGGAGGAATAGGATGCAGAATGAACTAAAGGGCTTCTCTCCCGTTGGAGCTGTGTGTGCTTTGTCTGCAAGCATGCTGCTCTCTGAGCAGCAGTTCTGGTGAAAGCTTGTGAAGTTCTCAGAGTAAAACCACTGGGAAATGGGGTATGTCATGGAGGCAGGAGAGGGTGATAGCAAAGTCTTTGTAGGCTTGACCAGTCCATTAAAACGTCACAGGGTCTTACTGGCTGTATGGATGTCAAAGCAGCAGCCTGCTGTGGACACTATGCTGTTTGTGTGTATTTCACTTGATTTAAAAAAAAAAAAGTCATGAGGATGTTTTGAAGTCTTGCTGAGCACCACTGTCACCCTTCTCATTAGCTACAGCAGTGACCTGGGGCTTTCTTCTTGTGCTGGAACTTGCAAAGGTATGCTTTTTCCCTTTTTCTTTTTATCTTTTCCTTTTAAAAACACCATTGAAGTGCCTCTCTTGTGCTTCAGCAGCAGTTGCTTCAGCCTGTACTGTTGTCCACCTGCTCATTGGGGGCTTCTTTGTTACTCTGACACCTAGCTAGCTGTGAGGAGTGGTCTGCAGGACCTCCTTCAGTGGGGCCGCTCCACACCTGAGCTCAGTGATACACGGGGCCAGATCCGTGGCAGATGTGGATGGCAAGTGTAGCACCTCACAGCCTGTTTTGTCAAGGCTGTTATTCTCTGAGCACAAAGAAACCACGTTGAACTCCTTGCAGTTTATAAGGCTTTGAAAGCTTTGACATGGACATAATGTTCCTCCCTGAGCTGCAGCTGCTGGATCTCTCGGTGCAGTTCATTTGTTGCTTCTGAGTGCTGGAAATAATGTAGAGCAAACTCTGAAATGTTTGAACAAGCCATGCTCTCCTTGTAATATCTCTTTTTCCCTAGCAAAACAGGCGGAGATGTTTATCCCTCTCCCACTTTCCTTCCTACCCCCAACCTTGACCCTGTTGTCCCACTGTTGTGGATCACTTGTGTCATGCACCGGTGTAGCATTTGTCCATCGAGAACACACCAGTCACTGCTGATTTGTCTCAAATCATTGTCCTTGCAGTCTTGAATAATACCCACATTAAGCAGGTGGAGCTGATACAATCACTTCCAACGCAGCTGATGGCAGCTGGGTCAGAGTCTTTCTCACTGTTTCCTGCCAAAGGAGAAAATAAAGCACACGTGAAGGCAAAATACACGAGTTTTCCCCTTTTGTCTCCCCTCCCTGGCACCAAGTCATGCTTTCCGCAACAACAAAGAAGTCTCAGCCAATCTGTTTCACAGAAGAGGCTGAATTTCTTAGAGTCAACGTTTCCATGTCTGACAAAGTTTAAAAAACTTTAAAAAAAGGCAGAAAGGGCAGAGAGGCTGTGTGCGGTCTGGCAGGCAGCCAGGCAAGGAGTGCTCTTCGGGTTATTATTAGGCAGATAACTGTATCAAGAGCTTAAGCATCACCCTGGGTCTGACGGCTGCGGTGCTCTCTGTGAAGTGCTGATGCACATTTCATACTCGTGAGAGAATGTATTGTAGGACCTGAAGCCACTTCTTAAAACCATTTTTATTTTTCCTTTTCCCCTGCAGTAACTAGGGTGCCTGTAGAGTTCCTGGGAAGTGATTACAGGTGCTCCATGGCGAGCTACTGCTAGTTTGGAGCTTGCAAATTCTTTTCCCACTAGCCCCTCTGTATTCCTGCCTCTGATAGGAACCATGCCTAGAGTTTGTACGTGTCAGAGGTGTCCCTGAGTGAACTGGACTGCCTTGAAGATTTTCTAACCCCTTCTGAGGACCTGTCACAGCACAGAAGTTTTGGGACCCATGGGGTTCTGGTTTGGAAAGTGTGTGTGCAGAGGGGTGCTCAGAGGTGTGGGGAGACCCTGTCACCTGCACTGCCCTGTAGAAGAGGGGACATGTGGGAAGTGGAGGGACAGGCTTTTGATGATGAGAATTGAGATGCAGCACTTAACGCACTTGAGGAGCAGAGGCCGAAGGAGAACTGCAGAGGGTGGGATGACACGGGTGGAGCTGCTGGCCGGGAAGTTTCTTCTCAAGTACTCAAGACCAGCATAAGAATGTCTGTTTGTAATGCTGCTAGATACCACGTATCTGTCTGTGTTCCCATCTATAGATGTACATGCAAGGCTATATATAAACGCTGTGATGGCTGGTATTTTGGCTGATACACTCACAGTTTTGTGCCACATTGAGAGATTTAAAAATATCTCCCTGTTCCAGGAACATCTATACAATGGCAGATGTCATCTGGTGTGGGGAGTGGCTTCTGTAAAGGGAGCTCAGCATTATTACTATGAGCCTTAGTAGTCTATTAGAATATTTATTGCTTCACTGCCACCACAAGACATGTGAGGTGTGTTATTTCTGCCTGTCAGTTTTTTCACACATGCAGGCAGGCAGCATCTGTCACTGCTCACTGCGAGTCACTAGCTTTCATTCTCAATGAACTATCTTTCCAGCTGGAAGGAAGACAAAATAAAGGCATCAGAACTACACAGAGCTGATGAGAAAGGAGTTCATCAACATCTATTTACCTTGGAGTTGTGCCTCTGAGGATTGTCTTGAATTTGGGTCGTTCTTGGCCAAGACACAGTCACCTCATGCTTGCTGTTGTTTGATTTCAAGGAGAGTCTGTCGACCTGTTGAGTCAGGCCCTGTGGAAACCTGGTATGAGTCAGAGGTGTCTCTGTTGCACGAGACAAAGAGTAGGATAGGAAACAAGTGAAAATTTCATGCTCAGGACTTTCTTTTGGGAGTAGCTCTCAGGTTCCACAGCTCTCAATTCATTAGACAAAGACCTGGCAGCACTGCCTCATCCCCAGGACATGTCAGTGTGAGCAAGTCTTGTTCTTGTGTGTCCTTGCAGAACTGTGGTGTTTACATGGTAGTCGGGAAGCAATGGCTGTGCCAGGCACATTGTGGTAGAAGTGCTCAGAGGGTGATTGCTGGCATCACCAACAAGCTCTTCTTGTACACAAAGGGATAATTCTCACTTGCTCGTGCTTAGGACAGGATTTGGGTGAAGTCTTTCAGACTAGAAGGGCTGGAGAACATGTTGAGTTTGTCCCTCTGTTGTAGAGAGTTTCTGGACCTGTAGAGAAAATAAGGCAGTAAAAACCAAAATGGAAACAGATGTGAGAAGTCCCGCCTGAGCCTTGACCTGAGTCTCTTGTTTTGGGTTACCCTGTGAAGTGTTAGTGCTCTGTTCAAATCCTCCTCTGGGAGCTGGCATGGGATGCTTGTCTGTAACTGGAAGCAGGGGAGCCAAAACTTGCCCTTTTGTGCTGGGAGAGAATGGAGACTTTGGATGTGGGTTCATTCCCCAGGTTCACTTATGAGGGGGGAAAAATGATCACTGGAGCAGTAAAGGTGTGGAAAGTGGGATTAGATGCTTCAGATGAAAATGGGTTGGTTAGGAAGAGTCTCTGTAGGGCTTATTTGCCTGAGCCCATGAGGTCTTCTTCGTTCCCTGCCCAGTTTGCCTCTTGTTTGGTAGGGTGTTGTCAATACTGGCTGTATGTCCCTGTCTGCCAGCTCTTTGCAGAGTTGAGGTGGGTTTTGAAGGTTTGTACGGAGGCTGGAGGTAGACTGGAGGTAGCCTGGAGCTCCACGGGACTGGCCTAGTGAATCACCATGGTCAGGACACTGGTGCCTTGGCAGGGGTTGAACAGCCAGAGGGTTTCTTCTCCCTGGTCAAGGGCAGTCCAGGAGAGGAGTACTGTGGGTTTACACCTGCTAGAGGCACAAGGGGCTCTTGGGTCTGGACTAAGGTAGAACTTCACATTTTTCTATCACTTTAACGATGGACAGAACAACGTTAGAAGCAGAGGGCTGTTTGTAAGGTTTTTCTATAGATCTCCTGTTTCCTGCCTCCATCCCATTCCCTCATGCCAGGCCAATGTACACAAGCGATAATTCAAATGAGAATAAGTCTGGTACCTTCTTCTAACCTGGTGATGGACTTCAGTGTTTTCCTGACAGACGAGGAATGGGAGGAACATATCTTGGGGCTCCTCCTTGCTGTAGCTGGGGATGGGACTTACAGCAGTGACACTGGGTTGGTTCAGACCGTGTCCATCCAGCCCAGGGTCCACCTCTGCCCGTGGCCAGCAGCAGACGCCAAGGGAAGGCTATCGGCTTCCCCAGGAGGCCAGCAGAGAGGCACGACTGACACTGCTGACCACCCCTCCCACTCTGGCGTTGCGAAAGACCCGAGCGTGCCCAGCTGGCAGATGAAACACAAAATGCACAGAAAGCCTCGGTGGTGTGGGCGTGCGTTGGGAAAGCGGAGAGGAGGGGGGTGGAAAAACATCTCCGGTGTCGGCTCGCCGAGCGCCAGGAAGTGGCCCAGCGCAGGGTGAAAGACGAGCAGGGCCTGGGCGCGGAGGGTCGGCAGCGCCGGCGGGGCGGCACATTCTGTACATTCTGCAGCCCCCAGCACACGGGCAGCCCGGGGCCCTGCTGCCAGGCATCCAGCCCGGCTGGCATTTCGGTATCCTCACACCCGCGGAGTCTCTCTTTCTGCCCGTTGTTCCCCTCCCCCTGCCCCACTCTGCCTTTAACTGAGGTGCACTTTAGTTTATCCATCGGGCTCTACAGCCAATAAACAGGATGTCTCTCTGTTTCCTTTCAGCCCAGTAACACTAAACCACTCCGGGTGCAGATAATGCTTTAGGAACCCTCCTCCTGGCTGAATGAGCCTTGTGTTGGTCATGGCCAGCTTAGATGAGACAGCACATGCCTGTATATATATGCATCTAATAGGGATGTGGTATGAGTTGGCCACGGTGAACAAATTCATGTTGCTGTAAAGGAAGTAAGTGCATGTTTTAGGCAGGGTGGCTGAAACAAGACACCGATTTAAACCGGGTCCTGAATATATAGTTTGTAAAAACAAGCTATTGTATAAAACCCTAAGCCTGTGAAACCTTTTGGGGGAAAAAAATTCTGCAGTTTATTTTGTTTAAATGTCACTTCCCAAAGATTTTCTCACTATGCCAGAGTCCTGGATACTGAGAGCCTGAGAGTGAAACAGAGCATGTGGAAAGGCATTGCATTAACTAGCAGTTGTAATGCTGAGTGAAATTTTGAATGGGGGAAACAAAATCAGAAAAGGAAAATACTGACACACTATTTCAAAAAAATGTCTCATTCAGAAAGGTGGTGTTCAGGCTGTGTAAAAGCAGTGAGGATAAAGGTCGTTCTTCTAAACCACTTTTTGATCTGGAACCTTGCAATCACAAATAATAATAACAAGCAAAATAGAGTTTTGAGATATTCAGTGTCTTAGCTTTAATGTTCCAGATGTTCAATGATTTCTATTGATTGTGGTCTTGGGGTAACCTCTGCTATAAATCAAGTCCTTTACAGCCCCTGCTCCCTTAAATCGGAAATTTCCTTTAGTATCTTGTCTTTCATTTGAAATAAATATAAGGTTCTGGGCCTTGTGGCTGTGTAGGAATGTTTTGGAAAAAGAACTTTCTTTTCCCAAACAGGAGGTAAACTTTAAACACAGGAATTTTTATTGTATTGGTTTTTACGCTGGTCTTACCAACTCTGGGGCGGGACTGATGACTTTTGAATACTTGAAATGCAAAGCAGGTCTCTAGAAAAGAAGAGAATGATTGTTTTTTTTTTTTTTTCTTGGATCAATGTGCCCTTACTTCAAGGGAGTTGTCAGTGAGAGCTCATGCTTTTGTAAAAGTTTTAAGTTTCTACCCACCACTTCAACCAGGTTGTCAGATCAACATGTCTCGTTTACAGAGATGTACTCTGGATCTGTTACTGAGACGTGGTTCAGAATAGCTATTGAGGAACAAGTTGTTCTGCCACAGCTCTTCTGTGAACGCTTTGTGTGCGTACAGCCTCATTCCAAAATGAACATGCCTTTCTTGACTAAGTTCAGGCTATTTTGGAAGGTGGAGTAAGCTAAAACATGGAGGGGGAAAAAATCTGTTCTTCCAGAAATAAAGTGATTTGCATTGGGCGTGTTTTCTGTGAGCCTTTTGCGTTCTGCAGTCACTGCCTACCTGAGAGGGTAGATCCCAAGCCGTGTGGCTGGCTCTGAAAGTTTTGCAATTCATGTTATGGTGGCAGAGATCAGATTTTTCCTATAAAAAGCTGGATGATGGTGATTTTAATAGAGAGGTCAGCGTGCTTAGGACATCGTCCTTTTGTGTGAGCAGGCTGGGTGAGTGATGAGGCTTATTTGCACTGGTTGCATAAGGGTTTGACACAAATGGATTGGGTGATGAAGCTGATGGCACCTGCCGTACAGATGCCATTTAAATAAAGATGTCCCCCTGATCGCAAAAGCATTTACCCATCACAAGGGCTGGCAGTGCTGGGTAATATTTAGGCTGTTTCGCTTAGCTCATGGAAAATAGGAGTGGATTTCAGTGTTGCCTTTCTGGGTGGGCAGTGTGACATTGCCAGCAGTCATGGGCCTCTTGGGCAGTGAGAAACCCTCGTGGAGCTCATGGCCAGGGGAGCAGGCGGTGCTGGAGGGGTGGCTAATGTTCTTCTGCAGAACCTGGGCTTGTGTTAAGGGCCTGTCCCTGCAGGCTGCTGGGATAGTGGGGAATGCTGAGGCTGGGTTTTGCTTTGCCATGGTGCTGTGTAACCCCTCCTGCTTCCCCTTCAGTGTGGCCAACTGCCACTGCTTCTTTGGTAAGGTGTTTGCATCCACCCCCATCTCACATTTCCCAGGAGAAAGCGGCGCCAAATGGTGTGAGATCTGTAACTGGGCTAATTGCCCACTCGTGTGTTGGCATTCAGATCAGAGGGAATGGTGGATCAGTGGCAAAGCTTCCACTTCCCTCTGCCCCACCTGGGTGCTGCAGCAGGGCTTGTTGCTGTTCTCACACAAGCAGTGTTGTCACCTCTAGTGTGCTCCCCCCTCTTTTTTTTTCTCCATTTAGGAAAGGGGCAGAGCAGGTCTGAAGGGGAAGGGTAAGTCTGGACTTGGTGATGAGTGCTTAAAATCCTGATGTGTGCTGTAGGAGAGAAAGCAGTGTCCCTTTAGAAACTTCTATGACCGTGAGGACAGCTCCTGAAGAGGGAGGAAAATGATGTGTTGCATCCATGTGTAGGAGATGGATGTTAGAACAACCTCTTCACTTCTCCATGCTGGAAGTCACTCTGGATATAAGGTGGTTCCCCTCCCTGTTTTCCTTGTGTCCAAGCAGTTGCTTGCTGTCCTGGCCACCTTTTGAAGTGGTCTCCATGGTTAAAGCTGCTCTGTGCTCCATTCATTGAAGCCAAGAGCTGTGCACTTCCCTCTCTTCTGTAATGCAGGGAAGTTCACTTTCTCCACTGCTCACTTTTGCAAACATGAGGTGCTCTCCTCTGACAGTAACAACCACTGTGTGGTTTTTGCTTTAGCAGGAAGATAAATTGTGCTAAAAATGTTAACTATTGTCATTGGTGTGCCTGGGAGGGGACAAAAATTGCCTTTGTCTTGTTTCAAACATTTTCTGATGCTGCAGGAGTTTGAGGAGGTGATGTGGCATCATAATCTCCCAGTGCTGGTACCTTCACTGGGTTGGTGGCTGACTTTTGTTGACAACACGAGGAACTTTAAAAACTGTAGTCCAAAACCTTGCACTCCTGATTTCTGTGTATTATCTTGGAGTGGCTTTAGAGGATTTGTCTGGTGTGTGTTCCCAGTGCCTGAGCTGCTCTTGCCCCTTGAGGCATTTAAAAGCAGTAGGGACATGGTATCTCATGTGAATAAGCTTGGCAAAATAAAAAGAGAACAGCTATTTCTAATGCATTCAACAATGCTAATTGACAGGTGGTAGAAAAGAGAGAATGTATAGGCTAGGCATCTTAGTAGGTAACTTCTCTGCAGCATTTAAACATTTTGGTGAAAAATATATTTGAAAAGTGCTGCTGCTGTGTAAGAGGAAGGGCAATGTTGCATTAAACGAGGAGAAAGATGAACTGATTGGTTTCCTCACCACTTCTTTCTCCACACACTCCCCTTTGCTAACATTTAAAGTGGAAAAAGTCATCTGGTTTGAAAAATGTCACTAGGTTAAAGGGAAAAAACAACCAACCAAAAACTCAAAGCAAGCATTTACTACACTGTGTGTGGGTGAGATTGTGGGACCTACACAAAAACAATGCTTAGGAGCTGGACTGGCCCAGGAAGGGGTGGAGGAGAGCAATGTGCTAGGGCTGGATGTGGCACAGTCAGTGGTTCTGTTGTGCAAACGAGGTGGTGCAAATGGTTCCTCCTCCCAAAAATGAGATGACCTGATTCAGTCCACTGGTTAGTAATATATGAGGACTAATGATTAATTTGATGGAAAAAATGAAAGCTAATGTGAGCAGAAGATTAATTTGGAGCCTGGAAGGAGGGCATTGCTAATCCTTGAATCTTTGAATGGTTTGGTTGGAAAGGGACTTCAGAGATCATCCAGTTCCAACCTCCCTGCTGTGGAGAGGGATGCCTTCCACTCGACCAGGCTCCTCAGAGTCCCATCCAACCTGGCCTTGGACACTTCCAAGGAAGTGGAAGCCTGTCAGAGCACTTCTAACCATCTCTACTGGAGCAGAGGTTTTGCTGTGCAGGGTTCAAAATTACTGCTTGGGTGGAAAATGGGTGATGTTTTTGCATGGGGGGGGGGAAATGTTGAAAGAACCCCTGCCTCCCATAAAACCCACAGGCCTTTCCAGGATCTGAACTTTCAAGCTTTCTACTACTTTTTGGTGTAGGAAAAATAGTACAACACAAAGCTCCCTCCCCTCCAAAACACCAAAATATTGACTAAAAATCGTGCGCAAGTGTTGTTATTTGGTGGTGGGAGATAAATGGAGTTCTCCCTGAGAATAAATTGATTGTAGACCTCCAGATGCTGCCTGGAGCTCAGATTCTCTCTGCTGCTCCACGGCACTGTGTGGATTTGCTGGGAAGAGGTATGTTAAGTTTCTCGAGGATTTTTTTTAATCCTGGTGGATGCTGTGTAGTCTTTATTTTAATGTAATTCTCGTGGTCAGTTGTGCCAGTTATCTGTGCTTTCTGTATTTTGGGAACCTAACAGTATTCAGCCTTCCATGAGGTTTTTATCCTTCTCCTCTCAGTTACATTATTGGGTCATCCGGGTGATAACCCCTGGCTTCAAGCTCTTTACACTTTCCTGCTGACTTCAGGCATCCTCCCCTCTTCCCTCCCTGATTTCCTCCTTGCCTGCACCCTGCAGACATGCTCCTGAGATGCTGGGTGTGGGTTACAAGTTCCTGAGAAAATCTGTGGGTAAATAATTAACGTGTTGTAACACTGAGTCCCCCCTCCCCTCCCTGGGGCGAACTGGTGACAGTGAATATTCACCTTGTGAGCTTATCATGCCTGTCCCAAATAGCAGATAGCCTGGATTGAGTTCTCTCTCTCTCTCNTCTTTCCTTTTTTTTTTTTTTTTTTTTTTTTTTGTCTTTTGGCTCCTCATTGTGAGAGTAAATAATGCTCAAACTGCAAAGCAGGTGTGGAATTGCAGATAAGGAGTTAACCTCTAAGTCTCTAAGCTACATCTAAGCTCTAAGTTACATCCTTGCTCAGCAAGGAAACAGCTTCTTGTTTGAAAGAAGGTAAAGTGAGTTCTGACTCAAACTGGTGCATTTGGTTGGAGTCTGTTTTGAGCTTCAGAGTAAAATTGCACTGGGAAGCAAGAGCTCCCAGATCTCCACGGTGGGATGTGCTTTGAGTGCTCACCTTTCCTACCTGCCTCCTCCTGACCTGAGCAGGGTGAGTGCTGAAAAGAAAAACAGCACTCCAGAAAGTCTTCCATAACCAGCCTGAGCTGGAACAGATGGTTACTCTGAGTGAACAGCTCTTCCTCTGGCAGGAGGCACACCTGAAAGTCGTTCTGGCTGCTGTAAAGCATGAGTTTCATGAGTTGGGCCTGAGGATGGGAAGGAAGGGACCACAAGTGGGGTTTAAAAGCTTGGTGGGAGTAATGGTCTGTAAAAAAGTGGCTCAGGAAGCTTTGAGGTAGGTGTCACTGTGCAGTTCAGTGCAAGCTCTTAGCTTGAAGTGGTGACAAAAACCTCCTCCTGGGTGTTGTACAGCAGTTGCTCAGCCTCAGCTGGGCGCTTACTCTGGCAGTGATGGCTGCAGAAACACGTGCTGCTGGTGAGACTGAGAGGAACAAAATGGGAAATACCCAATGTGTCTGAAAAGAAAAAGAACCCAAAAAGTCCTTTGATCTCAAGCTTTTGTGGTTGTCTCTTTATTTGGCTTGTTTGTGCTCCTTGGAGGATTTCTGGAGAAGCTCCAGAATTCAGCCTTGATGAAAGCCACCTTCAGACTTCCAGGCAACATCCCCAGTGGGGCTGAGTGTATGTGGGGAGAGCTCTGGCCGTGGGGCAGGCACTGCCGTTTCTCTGACTGCTTGGACCAGTTCCTAAAGTGAAGTACCAAAAATAAGGCCAGCCAGATTAAGTGTTTCCCTTACCCGGTGGTATTTGTTGTGATGTAAAGCTGGAATGGTTCCTAGAAAGCATTAAAACACAAATAATATTAACCAGGACTGAGAGAGAGCAGCCAGTCAGTCGGAAATGAGAAATATGTTACGGTGCGAATGGGTCACTAGGAATGAGGCCGTCTGGTTTTTACTACTAAATCTGCTACTAAATCCCTTGAGAGCCTCAGTGAAGCCTGGTCCAGCAGGAAAGGGCATGCGCAGGGTACTTGTCTGCACCAGGTGGGACTGGGAGGCTTCAGCTGCAGGTGTTGCTGCTGAACTGGAGCATACTGGGCAAGGCTGGCCCTGCCTGAAGATAGTGATATCCTGGGCTGGGCAGCTGATCCCTCTGATTCAGCATGTTTGCCTCTCAGCTGGGACTGATCCAGCACACCCACCCCAGTAAGGCTTATAAAGAACATTTCTTTGTAAGGCATTTGGGGATCCTGGGAGGTTTCATGCTAATTGCATGCAAAGTGCTGTCCATCTAATACTCACCTGTTTATTCAGATATTTGCCTGGATGATAGCATCTCTTCCCCTTTCCTCCAGTAAAACGTGCCTGATAACTCACATGACTGCTTGTAAGGCCGAAGGGACAGTCAGCCCTTTTAATCTGTGCTGTCATGAAATAAATAACCCACTGAGCTAATTCCCTCGAGCTTGTCCTAATCTCACCTCACCCTCATCTTTGTTCACATGCGCAAATGCGCTGTCAGCAGTATGTAATATGCTTCCCTTGCAGCTTAAACAATAAATCCTATAAGACCAAAGCTTTGGAGATGGAAATTGCATCCTGTTGGTGGTCTTGGGCATGTGATTCAGGTGACTGAAGGTCAGCTTGAAAGGACAGTACTGACTTCAAAGAAATGTATTCCTTCTAATCAAAATTTCACACTGTAATTTGGGGAAAAACATTTTTTGAGTTTTGCTTCATGCTAAATAGATATGTGCAATCATGTTTGTATTTGAAAGTATTTAATTTCTACCGTGGTTTCTGCAAGACCTTCTCACAGCAACCATGGGAGAAAGAAACTACTGAAAACCACTGGTGTTTTTAAAATGTTTTTTCTGACATACTAAAAAGGTTGACAAAGGACTCAGCGTAAGTGTAGATACTGAAAGTACCTGTGTTTTTCTCAAGTCTTACCCTTTGTTGATACTCAAATAAACTTAATGGTAGAAAGAGTTTGTTGCTTTGAAGTGGGAAGTTGCAGCATCCTGCAATTCCTCTCCTCCTGTCTCTTTGTCACTCCTGTTTTTATTTGATCTGTTGTCACCTTTGGAGGAAGATGATTTCCCTGCAGGGGCTGAGGGAGGGGGCAGGCAGGCTTCTGGTGTGTTTCTGTAATAGAAATCCATATTTAAATGACAGGCAGTAAACTTTTTTATTTTCTTTTCGCTTTTGAATGGTGTTCTGTTTTATACGTTAGGATGCTGCACTTCCCTGGGGCAGGCTTGCAGCAGTGGCTCCCCTCCCTGCAATCACTGTGTGGTCTCAGTTTCTGTAATTTGTCTGATCAGCAGATATTTTGACATCCATGTGTTTTGAGAGGGGAAGACGGGAACTTAGCCTTCAGCTGGAGCAAGGCTTGGCGTTACTGTACATTTCATATTCAGTGCAAGACTCCCACAGAGACCCTCCAGTTCAAACCTGTTCTCCTCTGTGTGGGAGCGCATGCTGAGACTTCTTTCCGGCTCCGTGAGCCCCTGGGCTTCTGCAGATGCAGAATCCCCTCGCACAGGGTGCTGGAGATCCCAGAATGGGGGGAAAAGCCCTGAAGTTGTGTTGCAGTAGGGAACCATGTTGCTTGGTGCCCTTCTCACAGCTGCCTGGGAAAGCAGCACCTTTGGTCCTGGCTTTTTGCACAAAGCAGGAGGATCAGGCATCCCGGCTGCTTCTGGAGCCTGTTCCCCCAATTCGGGGAGAAGCAGTTTTATAAAGGCTGGTGTGGGTTTGAATCGGACATGGATCTTGGGGACAGAGAAGTTGTAGGGGTGCTGGGAATGTGTGGTTTGCTGTCCTGATCCTCTCCTGATTCCTAGCAAAGGGCTTGATCTTAAAACATTGATCTCTTGAATCTGCAGAGTTTTCTCACTGTAGTATTTTCACTGGGTGGCATCTATAAGAAAGAGAAGGATTTCAAGAGGTAAAATATAGTCATCTTACACTGCTGAACTGAGCTGTGTTTTGTTCAGTTGGGACTTCCCCAAATGGAGGGTTGGGTTGAGCCATTGGACTGGTGGAATCCAAAACCTGGATGTGCCATTTGGTGTCTTGCTGTGAAGTGCTCCTTCTCCTGTGCCATCTTCAGCACTGAAAAGCTTGATCCCGTGTTTGGATTGGATAGTCATTAAAGGAGAGCACTGATTACTGTAAAGGAAGGTCCAGGGCTTGGAAAGGATAGTGTACATCCCTCTTTTGGGTGAGTAACCCCAGGGGTGGATGGATGTGGGAGCAGCTGGAGTGTAATGTGGGTCATTGAGGAACAGGGAATGGTGAGGCCGTCTAACCTAGAGGGGTTTGGGCTCTGCCCCAGGCTACCGCAGTAATCATCAGTGTCAACATCTGGCACATCAGTTTTTCCATTAGAAACTCAGTTCTTTGTGGGATTTTAATATCTTGGCTATTTCATATCACGCTGAGAAGCAGCATGCCCCCGTGCAGGCACTCAGGATGCTTTGTTATTTGCAAAGCCAGCATATATAATAATAATTTATTGCACTGCCTTAAGAATAGGCAAGATGGGAAAACCAAGCCCCTACGTACCAGGAGTTCTTTTCTATCAATCAAGCTGTAGGAACGATGTGCTTGCAATTAACTCGAATAGCAAGAGAGTAGCTGGTGAGGGGAGGGGTTGCAAAAGCAAAGGGGCTTTTTTTGGCTGAGGTTCTATTTTGAAACACAAGAGCTCCTTGATAATAGGACAGGTTCAGGATAGTTTAGCAGTTGCCCATGCCCAGTGAGGTGGTGTGGTGGAAGCCTGGGGGGAAATTGCTGTTTTCCTCACAGGTAACATGGAGAGGTGTTGAAACCGAGTGTCACATTTGATGCTGAGAGGCTTCCTGGTTGTAAGTCTGTATGTCTTTTGTCATGTGGACAAGACTTTGTGGTGTTTTGAGGCATAACCCCACCAGGAGAAGTGGTGCTTTAGAAGGGAGCAGTGGAAGGTCCTCCTGGACTCTGCTATACGATCACAGCCCATGGCTGGTCCACAGTGTGATTTAGAGCAGATGGAACTGGGTCTAGGGAGATTTTCTCCTCTTGGAAACATCTGCAGCTCCAGTGTGTTACAGTCTCTCAAGAGCCTTAGCATCACTTACCAAGTGTAAAACTGAGAGCTGAGCCTTCACGAAGCTCCTATCTGAGGTAAAGCACTTCCAGACTTCAGCTTTGCTTAAAGCTCAGGGTGAAACACTTTGGTCCATAGTTAGGCACAAAATTCAGGCAGTCTGGTTTGCAGCCAGAGCTTTCTTGGAGGCATGATCTGCCCGTGTGTGTGTGTGTAGCAACCCTACAAAACAGGATCTGGTTTAAGAGAGTATTTCTGTACAGGAGAGCACGTAAGTATATGCTTAAGTCCTACGGAAGTCAAAGCAACTTAAACACATATTACAGTTAATCAGGAGCTTAAATGATTTTCTGAGTTGGCCTAGATCTGGAATGACACATAAGGCTCTCCTGAGTTGGGATTCACAGCCCTATTTTGTAGTTCTTCCCAAGGAAAGTGCTGGTTTATTTATTTTTAATTCTTGCCTTAAAGAATGGCTGGTTTTGGCCTTACTGCTCTGCAAGTTATTGGAAAAGATGATGTGAAAAGGTAATGCGCTCTGAGCAACACAGTCCTTTTGAAATGACAAAGAGAATTTGTACCATTCATTTCAGGAGGACTCTGTGCATCAAGAATAATGCTGTAACAGGGGTGTTTCACTGAAGGATACTGTTGGAGTCGAAATGCTGTCTGGTGTGATGAGAATGACAGCCTGCTTGAAATTGGTGCTGTGTAATGTGCTGCTATAGATTGCTCTCCTTTAACACAGGGTTTTTTTCCTTTCTGAAGTCTCTGCTTGAGTGGGATACTTGCAGCGTGGATTTGAATTGAATGCAATGTTGTATAATAAGAACAATAAGCAGGTGCAATGTATGAAATTTAAATGGAAAGCTACTGCCTAGAAGGGAAAAGTAATGTGGTTACTGCTGCATCTTTTCCCCCTATGAGCATTGTTCTCCAAGCACTTATGGGTTTCCAAGTGTGATAGGTTTATTTAAGGTAAACTATTCAGGTGAATGGGACACTGTGCTTCTCAGCTGATTTTTTAGTGTAACTTTTTATGGTTATGACAACAGATAATGCTAATATATAGGTTCTTTGTAAGAAGACTAACATTTTGCTTGGAAGTAACAGGATCATTTGATGAAAGCTTGAGTGTTGCTAATGAAAAGAGGTGGGAGAGGAAATTATCTTTAATAAGGAGTTTAAGTGACATTTTTGTTATAGAATGCCACTGCTCTTGATTTGCACAGAAGCAAGGAACCCAAGGTGTTTGTGAGGCAGATGCGGTGCAGCTGAGTGCCTGAAGACTTGCCTTGGCTACCCCTGTTTGTGCCTTGGTACTTACACATCCTTGCTCTTGAGCAGGTCGGTGCGCCTTGGGGCACACCAGTCCTGGCCAGCAGCATCCCTTGCTGTCTGAGGACAGCCTGGCAGATGCAGTTCTCCTGGTGTTCCAGCCCATGTTTGCAAAGCACTTTCTGTTCCTGTGTTTCGTGTCCCTGCTCGGCCTGGCCGGGAATGAACCCTTGTCTTGACCTGCAGCATCCTCTGGCAGGAAGGCTGCCAAGCGACTTCCAGCTGAAAACAGAGTTTGTTAGGAAAGGGAACGAGTTACTTTTTGGCTTGCCTTTTAGACCCCTGGCCTCCAGACTAGGCAGCTCTTCTTTCTAGTCCTTACTTTAGTTAATCCAGCCTTGCCAAGACCAGCAGTGACATTGGGTGCTTTTCTGATCAAGTCCTCTCTCCAGTGTTGGCTAGAGCAAAACTTGAGGTCACCCTAAAGAGGGAGGTTTGCTCCTGTGAATATGCTTGAATGACCCTCTTTTACTGAGGAAGGTTCTCAGGTAATGTTTAAAATCCAATTTAAGTCAAATTAATACAAGTGGTACTTCAGAAACAGAAGGACAGGATCTCAGGGCTTTCAGCTCCATGTATGATGTGGTGCTGAAGGCTTCTTTGTGCCGTGCTGACATCTCCTAGCTGGACTGCTCATGTTTCTTTGCAGCAAGTGACCGTTGTTTTTATTACAAAAGTGGACTTGTCAATCTAGAAGGGTTATAGACTGTCTTTTAGGAATCAAGTGTTGGGGAAGATGAAACAGGAAAGCCTTATAAATATGACTACATAGATTTTGAGAATATGAAACATGTAGGTGAAATAGAATTGAAAGCAAGTTTCGATGTCTAAGATGCCAAGCCATTAGTTACTAAACAACTGGAAAAGACAATGGCTTGGCCGGCTGAAGGTAATCCCCTTTGATTAAACAATGCCCCTCTCCTTACCGAAAGTCCAAGGGTCAGAGCAGACCCTAGTAGCTTGGGAGGAAGGGTCTAAAGAGTAATTTATAAGGTTTAAAATGTAACACAGTATGGTAATACAATGATTCTTATAGGCTGTATGTAAATACTATAGGATTTGTATCTTGTACTAGATTGGTTAGTGTAAATTAGAATATTCAGTATAGAAGAAGATTTAATGTATTGTAACAGGAACTTCGCCCTCTTGGCGCTCTTAGCTCTTTTAGCTTAGCTCTCTTAACTTCCCAGTTTCTTACTCTCTTAACTTCTTACTCTCTTATGCTCCTAACTTCCCTCTCTTGCTGGCTATTTTGCTAGCTCCCTTTCTCTCTGTCTTTCTCTCTCAGGCCTGCTCTGAGCTGCGGCTGGCAGCTCTTAGCAGGGCCCCATTACCCACGACCCTCTGCAATAAACTGCATGCTCCAACACCAGCCTTGACTCCAGAGATCTCTCGTCCCAGCTGTCCTGAGACCCGTCCCGGGGAGAACTCCCACAATCAAGGACGTTGGCATGAACTGTAAAGTGCCAGCTTTGAACTATTGGGAGCTGTTGTTCAGGAGTGTCTCGTCTCTCTGAGACGCAGTAGCTCACAGGTCACCTTGGCACCTCGTGGCTTGCACATGCTAAAATGGCAACAAACCCCAAAGCTTGTGGTGTTACCCTAGAAGGGTGATTGATTCCTCATTTAAAGGGGAAAGGCTTGAGTTCTTGGGAACATGTGTCTGTGATAGGCTGGAAAAGGGGAAAACCAGACTTCTTTCCTTGGCTTTAGTACTTTGTCTCTGTGACAACCCACTGTAGGTGCCCAGATTTCCTTCTCTGGAAATGCAGTTATAGTTTATTGTTAATGACATTTGTAACGAACTTGTTCTTGCATTGTATAGGTACAAAGTCTAAATCCTTTGTGATTTTGATATGTTGGCTTGTTTAACGCAATAAATTCCAGTAACTTCCTCATGGAAGTTTTAGAGCTATTGTAGTTCATGAGAGGTACTGGTTCTGATGTTGTTTCCACCCTGAGCTGCAGTGGGTTATTTCACTGATACACTGAAGCTCTGGAAGCTGCTCAGGCTGTCACCAGCACCTCAACTATTAATGGAGAAATATGGGCATATGTCTGAGGAGGTGAGGGAGAGCTGGGTTTGAACCAGATACGTTTTAGGAGAATATGCAGATGGCCCATTGTAATTCTCTGAGATGTTAGTAAAGCCCTTAGGTAAAGGCACTGCTCAGCACTTGCTTGATTTTAGCCACCTGAGCACATGGGGATCCTTCTACTGGAGCTGGAAGCAGTTTTATAAGAGGAGGAGCAGTCCAGCTTGACGTCAGCCATAGCGTTGGTCCCCATTTGCCTGTGCAGGGATGGACGTAACTTGCACTCAAAGAACTGTGACGTGGAAGGTTGCAAATTCTGGGGTGAGAGAAGGAGTCTTTCTCAGTGCAGTCCTACGTAAGAAAAAACCATAGCGTCTATTTCTAAGGACAGGATCTGAATCATCTGATTCTTTTTTTGCCATGTCTTATGGCCACAGAACCTTCCTTTCTGGCTGGCACTTCCTCAGTCCTTCCTGCTTCCATGCACTTTCCCTAAGCCACAGCCTGTTTACCTCCTGCCAGGCTGTGTACCTGGTGCAGCCATCATCCCACATCCTTCAAGCATCCCCTTCTTTTCCATCCAGGAGTGAGTGTGTTGGGGCAGCGCAGCTCTGAATTTCGTGTCTTGTGTTGTTTTTTTTCCAATACCTTTTTGAGGGGGTTTTGTTGTTTTGTGTGTGGTTGGTTTTAGATTTCTTTGGTGGCTATTTGTTTTTTAGCTTCCATTTCTCCTGTCTGCAAAGCAGGGGGTATAATGCTTCCCATGGTGGGGCTGTGAGGCTGCCCGGAGTTGGTTCATTCTCGTAGCTGAACAGTGGCTGTGTTTTGTTGGCCACGTGGTGCTCCCAGTCTGCTGAAAAGGCAAAGCAAAGCCCTTTAACTGAAACCACCAAGGAGTCACATCACCCGACATTAAGCCATGGTGACTTTTGGTTGCAGTCACCTTGGCATTTAGAAAGTGCTCTGGTGTCTGAGAAAGTGTATTGTGGGGCTTGTTAGTTTTAATTTAAATGTTTTTGAAGTACTGAAGACTTCTGGGTAAAAAGAAAGGAGATTTTGGTTTTCTTTGAGGTACCAGACCTGCTCTGGACTTGGTGCAGGAGCTGTGTGGTTGTTGGGGAATTGCTACCTTAACTGTGATATTTTTGCAGACACAGCTTCCAGTGTAGTTCTGCTGAAGTCCTTTTTACCTCTAGCGAAGGGAATTGCGAAGGGTTGGCACAGCCTGGCTTGAGTTTCTGAGCTTATGGAAGCAAACAGTGTAAAATGCTTTTGGCTAGCTTTTGAGGGCAGATCTGGGCACTTCTGTTGTCATATAATGATGGATCTTCTTTATTTGTGTTGGTCATCACTGTCCTTCCTTGCAGCAGCAAGAATTTTTCGGAGTCCAGTGTTCTGTCTCCAAAAATGGCAAAGACTTTTTCTGTCAACTAATAGCTTCCTTGACAGGGATGTGACTTTAATCCCTTATGGAAAATGATTCTGCATTCATCCCAGAACAGGAACGGGGCTCAGATCTGTTGGGTGTTCCCAGTGTTGCTTTTACTGCTGGGTTGCAGCAGCCATAAGGGCCAGATTTGTCCAGTGTGTCCTCATGAGAAACACTGGAGGAATCTGGATCTGTTGTCTTGGAGAAGATGACCGTTGTTGTGTCAGGAGGTTGGCTCTGGAGCATCGCAGCTCTGCGGTAGCTGCAGGAATTTGCCCAGAGCATATCTCTGGGAATGTCCTGTGGTCCTTGGGTTAATATCCATATAGTGCAAAGGTGGCTTTGGTGGATGGGCCACGTTTGGATTGATTTCTGAAGGCCAAACCTTCTGCAGTGGAGAAAGAGCTGTAGGTGTGGTTGTGAGAAAACGGATGCCTTCCTGCTGTGCTCACTTTCTGTCTTTGGTCACAGGCAAAAGCAACAGTGAAGTAAAAGGAGTAAAAGAAATCCCAAACTCCAGAATTTCTGGTCAGCTGGGCTACAAACGTCTGAGGGCACAGAGCAGAAACACTGTCGGGAAAAAACAAATGTGAGCTTGATGTGGGATATTTTTGGCCCTGAAGGGACTTCTGGTCCTCAGTAGCTTTGCAGTGAATGTAGATGATTGCCCTAAAGGTGGTGTTTCCAGGGAATGGTTTTATTAGGAAGGTGGTGAGAGAGTAGAAGGGAGATAGTTTTCCCTTTCTTGTGAAGATACTGCTTTTAATTCTTATAAAGAAGACTGAGTAGGTTCAATCTCAGCATTTTTGGCAAAGCCCTCAAAAGCAATGACTGTTGTATTGAGATGCAACAAACTGAGGCTTCCTGCTGGCAGTTTATCCCGGCTGGTGTCAGGGCAGGTGCCAGGGAATGCGGGGTGAATGCTTTCAGGAACCCTTAGGCAACCAGCTCACCCCCAAGAGAGACAGGCATGCTGCTTCTCAGCTCTTCTGAGCTGCTCGGTGAGACTGGTGCCTCCTGAGATGTTCAAGGTGTGTTAGTTGTTTGTTGCGAGACTATTTTCTTTCCATTTTTGTTCTTTAGACAGCAGGAGTGAGGAAGGTTTCTAAGCTGTCTGCTCGGAGCAGGGTGATTGTAGAGCACCTATTCCTGGGCAGGAGGTGACGTCCCTAGGGAGGCTGATGGTGGCTGGTGCTGAGCCACAGGGCACTGGGTGGTTTCCCACAGGTGGGGGACAGAAAAACTTGTCAGGGACGTGTGTGGGCCTTTGTGGGGAAGGAAGCATTCACTCATGCTCCTCGCAGCGCACAACTGTTTTTTGCTAATCATTCCAGCCCGCAGGAATTTTTTTTTAATACTGATTTTTGTTGGTGGTGGTTCTTTCGTTCAGTCATTATTTTTTTTCTTTTCCCTCCTTTAATTGTTGAAGCTGTTTTTAATCCCTGACCATAATAAAGCCACACTGTTAACACAAGCAGCGGGGTAGCTGAAATTGCAGCTGTACTACAAGCTCTGCTTTTTATTTCAGGCTGTTATTAATGAGGCTAGAAACTTTCCCTTCCCCCAGTTGAGTTTCAATTGTGTGTCTTCATCCAAGCTGCTTCATTCTGTGCTTCAGAGCATCCCTGAGTCCCTCTGGATATAACAGGTGAAGGCTGAAGTCTGTTTTCAGATGTCATGAAGAGGTTTCTGGCCACTGTCCTTCCCTTTTCCTCGTGCAGGCAGCTCTGTGGAGTGAAGGGTTGGGAGCAGGCACCTGCAGGGGCTGGGACAGAACCTCCAAAGAGAGGGTGGCAATGGGGAGCTTCAGCCCAGAGGTGCTAGTGCTGGGAAGGAGATGGAACTTCACGTGTTGACACCTGTGGGAGGGCAAGACAGGGTGGTTGAGTGGGTTTGGGTTGCTTGTGAGTTTCTGTCCCTGCACTTTGGTCTTAGGGCCAAGCATGAGGGGCTCTGATGGTTGGTGTTGCCATCCCATGGGGCAGCACCCATCACTCTCTGTAAAGGGAAGGTGGTAATGTGGTGCATGTCTTTTCCTCTCCTTTTCGCTCCTGCAGTGCCCTGGGTGCCCACAGGAATAGTCTGTTGTTTACAGAAGAAGCAGTAATGGCAAAAAGGTGTTATGTTTTTGGAAGGTAATTCTGTAATTGCACCGGGGATATGGAAATCCCAGTCTGCTGCTGAAATTGCTGCAATAGACTTGAACTTAGAGATTGTCAGGACTCTAGGAAAAATTCCCAGCAATTTGCATCTCTAAAGTGCAATCCCACACTCCTGTTTATAACCTGTGTGTGTTAGAGAGGATGTGTTTCTCTGTGGCCAAAGGCATGTAATCCTCTCAGCCCCAGGTGTTTGCACTCAAGGCCAGGTTGGCTTTTATCTCCTGTGCAGGTATTACTTGAGTGCTGCGAACGTGTGAAACAACCCTTTAGNAGTAATAAAGGTAATTACTGCCTGTGCAGTGTGTGTGTTTGCAGCTCTGCAGGAGCACTTGCTGGGCTGGTCTCATTCAGTTGGCTCCCATTTGGATCGTGCATCTCCAGACCGCAGTGTCTGAGCCTGACACTCCATGGCGTATGCACCAGCCTTTTTCCTAGATGGATTTATTGGATTTCCAGTAAAGACAAGCAGAGTCTGAGGTCTGATGATGCTGAGCAGGCAGCGCTGCACTCGCTGGTCCAGCCTGCTGTGTTCAGGTCCTTATACGGCGAAAAAAAGGAAGAGGAAAAGAGGGCGCAGTGTGAATACCAGACATACAATGCATTCTTCCCAGCTGCAAACTCGGAATTTGCTTTTCCCTGGAAATTGGGCCCTGTGCACATCCATTAATTCAGGCTCTGTACTGTCTAGCAGAAAGAGGAAAGCCAGCATTGAGCTGGCTCTGAGCAACACTCAATTGTCTTGTGTAAAGGAATTTCTTTTCTGCGAGGGTTTTTCTTGCTTTGGTGGGAGACAGAGGTGGGACGAGGAATGGGAGAGGGGGCCAGGTTCTCCTGAAGCTCACTCTGACTTGGCAAGCTCTAAGCAGGTAGACTGCAATTACATCTATTTTCTTCATCTAAAAATCAATTTGATTCATCATTAACCTCTGCCTTTAAATTATATTTTCCCTGAATAGCATCTTCCGGTTAGTGGGAGGCGGAGGGTAGGTAAGGTAATTGATCCTGTTACTTCATTCATAATCTGGCTTCAGCCTCTGTTGTTTGAATCACTGTGGGTGTGAATGGCTGTGCTCGGGCTGCTCTGACCTGGACTTGGGCTGGAAGTACAAAGCACAGGTTATCTATCTGTTTGATATTGGCCCTGGTATCTCCAAGTGGGCCTGGGTTTCCAAAGCACTGGTTTGTTCTCTCGGGTGCAGCACCGTCTTGAGAGATTGAATGAGGAAGGTCAGGCCAGTCCCTTCCCTCTCCTGGTCTGTCACTGGTGCACGGTGTGTCAAGGCACTGGAAACTGAACTGCCAAGGCAAGTGTTGTGGTTTCCTAGATTGTTTGGAAGCCACATTGTGAACTTGAAGCCACAGCGGGGTGAATCCTGGTGCTACCTGTGTATTGGCAGCTTGCCTACCTGCCAGCACCTGGGGCCATGTTAGCAGGGACACCCCCAGCCAGCCGTTTGTGCCTGTTACCCAAGGGAGAGCTTTTCCAAGACTACAGATGTGACTTGTGCTTCTGTGGATGCTCTCTGTGTTTCATGGGGGCCAAACAGGTGGGAAAATTGGGAAATTGTCACTCAGCCGAAAGGCATTTGGAAAAAGCAGCTTGACAACCTTGAGTCATGTTTTACTGCCTTGGGATCAGAGTGCCTGGAAAGCAGTTCTCTGTTGTCTCTTCACAGGCCTTGTGGAGGTGATGATGCTACTTAATTTCACAAGCTCCTTTCATCTAGCTCCTGCACCGTGCTTTCCCATCTCGAGGATGGGCTGTGACAGCACTTGACTAAGGCAATCTGTGTAGCTTTGTGAGGATCCCATCTGTTTCTCTCCTTGACAGCTGGGTTGTTCCATGTTACTTGCCTGCTGTCTTTCCTGTAAAACCCAGCACATTATTAGGACCCAAAATAGTAGCTCCTCTGGGCCATGTTGTAATAGGAGGGTGTTTCATGATGACAAGTTCCAGCATTGCGTGAAGGCAAAGCCCTTTTATACAGGCAAGGAAATAGCAACAATCTGCTTGCAGGTCATGTATGGCTCAGCTCTTTGAACGTCTCCATTGTCAAGTGTTTGCTGTCTCTGTTCTTAGAGACTGTACTTTGCAACAAGCACTGTAAATTATCCAGCAAGGATAATAAAGGAGTCTGATGGTAGAAGAAAGAGAAATGAATGGCAAATCTATGCTAATGGAGACATCTGTTGGGTATTCTTGTTTCTCTTTCCCTGTCTATCCCCACATGCATTTGGAGGTTGCTTAAAGCCAGGTGGAGTAGAGACTTAATTTTTTCCTCTGAGTGGACCTTAGGATCTTTTGAATAGATTTGGGTTAGAACTGTCAAGTGGTTTTTCTGGCGCTATTTCACATAAGTGCACTCTTGAGCGTTTGGCTATAAATGCAACTTAATGGTGCTCCCTGTGCATTGGCCAGAGCTCCATAAAAAATTGGGCAGTGGGCTTGGTGAGTGTTGGATTTGGGGTGCCTTAATGTTTTGACTGTCTTGAGTTCTTTATGATGGTTTTGATGTGGATGATACCTGCCAGCTGAGAAGGAAGCTGAGAAGCTGCCAGCCACTGGCAGGCTGGTAGGACTCCATTCCTGTGTCCTTAGCTGGGTGTATTGCTTGCAGAAGGCTCTTGGATGCTGCAGATACCTGACCTGTGTGCGTGGTTTAGGACTATCACAAGTTTTGTGGGTGCTGAAAAGTCACAGCCTCTCTATCTTGCTTCCATTTCTGCTAGGTTTAAATGGGTGTAAATTTCCACTGGTTGCTTTTCTGGTGCAATGAAACACTGAACTGGTGGAGAAGGAGAAAAAGACGGATGACTGGTAAATATTTCTTTAAGCGCTGGGGTGGTTTTGTTTCCAGGATGTTATCTTCTTGTTGGTAAAAAAAAATATAATTTAATAAACACAATGCACCCTCCAAGTGTAGGGGAATGCTGTGCTTCTATTCCTTTTATTTTTTTTTTATTTTTTTTTTGGTGGTACTACCTTAAGGTGTCTTACCAGAAGTATGGGCTGTCATTATTAGAGAATCCTGTAAAACAGCTGTAATAATTGCACAATGTTTTTTATTCCTGTCAGGTTTATTCATAGACTTTTTTTTTAAGACACACAAGGGACTGTCTCTGCACACATCATTGATTTTGCTAATAAAATCTTATATTTTGATGGTGCATTTCATTGAAAAATCATTAACTGCTCCATAAGACTTACAGTATCGTGGGATGGGAATGTTTCCTGTTGCCTTGATGACGAGATTGATCTAGATGGATTTCTTTGATTTCTTAACAGCTACTGGGGAAAGGCACAGAATCAGATGCCTCATCTCTGCTCCAGTCTCACCAGGGCTTTTCTTCCTGCAGGGAGTGGAGAAGGTGCTTAAAATCTGTTTGAAATTATTTCGGTGCAAAGCATGACGAGGGGACACCTGTTGGACCATGGCCACCATGTTGTCCCCAGTGGTCCTTCTGTGTGAGGTTCCTGCTGGCAGCTGTGACCATAGGTCAGCTGCTCAGGTGGAGGGCACTGTTTCTATTCAGGCTATTCAAGGACCATGGGCAAGTTAAACTGCCTCTGTCCAGTATCAGCCAGGACATGCTTGAAAGCCTCAGGCTGAGCTTTTGCTGTCCCTTTTAGCTGAGTTTTTCAGGGGCCTGGATCAGTAGAACATGGTTTTAGATCCCTCTGCAAGCCCAGAGCACACGGAGGGGCCCAGAGAGAGGTGAATCTGGGCACTGCTCTGGTTTATTTGGCTATCAAATAAACTTACCCTGTAAGGCAGCGGTCAGTGTTGGACTGGCAGTTAGAAAGCCACCACTGAGCCAAACTCCAGTCCTGTATTTAGTGGCAATTAGCAGATTTGAGCACGTCCTTCATTCAGCCAAAAAACCTGGGAGATGACACAAGTCTGTATTTTACTGTATTCATTAATTTAGTGAGGGTGTGTGTGTGGTATTTGAGGGAATGTTTAGTGTTCAGGTTTGTAGAGCTGAATCCGATTCTGTTTTACAGGAGACAGCCCAGTTGTCCATAGCAACCTGAAATTGATTTTTCCCCCCCTGCCTGCTGAAAGCTGTTCCCTCTTGAATCATCCCTTTAATTTAATATAGTGAACAAGATGTCCCTGCATCCAGAAACTTTTTTTTTAACAAGTAACCTAGGCAAAAAAAAAAACCCAATCTTTTTTGAACAGCCCTGCCTCTGTCTTTATTGCCACTTGGCATTAGTCCTTACTGTGCTGCTTCCTTGTGCTTTGTTTCAGGCACTGGAGGCCGTTATCAGTATTGGTTAATCACCGCTGCTGCCACAGGGGGTTGTCCCTCTGCATGCCCTGGCCACCATAGCAGCAGGTCCCTCTTTGGCATGAAAGCCTTCAGGCTGCCTGTTTTGTGCTGAAAAATCTATTTTTTTGTAGCGTGCGTAACATCAGCCCTGTGCTTTCCCCTGACACGCAGTGGTGCCCACACGTGGCACTGGCCATGTTGTGGCTCTGGCTCTGACCTGCCTCTTTTTGTGGGTGTTTCCAGTGCAAGCAGTGGACCTGCTTCAGAGGAGGCTGGTTGGAAGGTGTTTGGGAAGAATGGGAAGAACTGCCGTGCTATTTTGTTCCTATTTGCAAAAGAAATCTATGTTTTTGTCATCTGTGTGGTGCCTGAGGACTCCAAGAGAGTGATTACCTTGTCAGAGGAGTGCCAGGGATGAGGAATTTAGGGCATTTGTGCTTTTGCTACCTGGAAGAGCACTTGACTACCTTTTGGAAGAATGACAGCTTGTGTGTGGTCAGCACAGACTGCAACCTCTTTCCACGTTTGCTCGCCCCTGGATTTTGCACAGCATGGCAAGACAGCAGAGGTTTTTTTCCTGTGTTCTTAGTTCTTGCCCTGCTTGTTGTGAAGCTGCTGGAGGAGGAGGTGTTGCTGGGCTGGGGCAAGGTGTCCCGTGGTAGCAGTTGTCCCACCAGACTCATCCCTGTTGACTGTTCCACACAAAGAGAAGCAAGCTGCTGCTTGCATCTATGCTTGGGCCATTAGCACAAATTGCACCAATCTGTGCTGTGAAATGTCTGCCTTTTTCTGGCTTGTTTTATGAAAAGTTAAAGGGGGAAAAAAAGCACACGAAATCAATATGGCAGAGGCTTCAGTTGCGTGTTCACCTGCTGTCACTGTAAGACGAAGCCATGTCACTTGACATGCCTCGTGTATGGCACTTGTTGAGAAGATAGTTATTTCATCCCTGTTTTTTTCATGTCAGTCAAAAAGTGGTTTGTTTCATGTGCATCATCTGAACATTGCATTGAATAAGCTACCCAAAAAAGGTTAATCTCCAATTCTGTACTGCTTTTACTGTCGCATCCAACTGCTTCAAAGACAGCGATGAGTGTATCTCTAATGATGACTTCCAGATGCAGAGGTAGCAGAGGCATCTATTTCTTTCAGGTGCCAAAACTGAGACTTACAGGGCCTGTTTTTTCAGAACACTTCATGTTTTGTAGTGCTGTACATGGTTATAGTACAAGTCTTGATTAAAGGTTGAACAGAGAATCTCAATCCCTGCCTGCTAGTTCTTGTCTCTTGTGGGCATGGTCCTTCTGTATCTTTATTCAGCTAGAAAAGGCACAGCAATAAATATGTGGGAAAAATTGATATAAGTGACTTCGCTGTTATCGTTCAGAAGGTTTATGGCAGAGGCATAAACAGGATCTAATCTTTCCAAGTGACGCTCAGCTGCCAGACCACAAAGCTTCCTTTCTGGTCTCCTTACCACTGCCTGCCTTGCATGCTCTCCATCTTCTGAAAACTGAATGAGGGGGAGGAAGCCACTGTCCCACATGGCTGTAACCTCATTTTTGACATGACTTGGCTTTCATACACCACTAGCATGTAAAGTGGACACTGCTCCAGGTGTCAGTGAACTTCTTTGCATCTTGTTGACATTCCTCCCTCCAGCAGGAGTACTGCCTGCCTGAGAGCGGGGTATGATCTGGCTGGGTTATGCAGAAGTTCCTCAACTGTTTGTAGCTTCTGTCAGTGGGATATTTGTAAATTTAGATGCTTCCTCCCAGAAGTATCAAAGGAACTGAGGCCACTTTTCAGCGTGGACATGAAAGGCTTTCGCGCACTGGTGCAGCCAGGATTGCCATGGAGAACAAAGGCTTTTGCTAATCGCTTCTAATGCCTTTCAAGTTTATGCCTCATTTTTTCCTCTTTTTCAGATGGCCTCTCAGAGTACTGAGACTTCACTGACTTCACCAAATAATTAACAGGAGGAGGACTGAATCTCTGAAACTTTTGAACACCTCTTTTAATTTTCTTAAATAAGTCAGTACTCTGGCCAGGATCCAATTTGTGTAATTACATTTGACCTAACTTAATCCCTTGGCAGTTTCAATTGCATGTGGTAGTCATCTTGGCTCCTTGTCCTGGGCTGCCATTCAGTGCTACTCGGTGGTTTTCAACAGCTGTCATAATTCAGCTGTAGAAATGGGTGTATTTTCTTGGTGGAAGCATTCCTCGTATCTCTATCCCTTGCTAAACATCCTTATCTCACTAGTATTTTGGGAGGTAACGTGTCTGATGCTGCAGATGCTCTTGTTGAAGTCCTTGGAGCTACTTTCACCCTTAAAGATCAGCATGCATTTAGAGTCTTTTATCAGCTGTCCGACATACATTTTGAGATTACTTTGAGTTTTTCACCTTCAGGCATTTATTGCTCAGTCTCCTCAGCTACTATGTGCTGCTTTAGGGCCGTTATTGATGCAGGTATTCCTATTTAGCCTTGGAAACAGCACTTCTGTTATCCAATCAGTGCTAAACAGGAGTGTGTCGCCTTCCTGTGCTGACAGCAGTTGGGCTGGCTGGCTGTAAGTGTTGGCATTGCTAAGAGTGCAAGTGATGAAGGAAAGCAAAAGGCCAGGACAGCTGGGCAGGATGAAAAAAAAACATCCCAAGCAGAAACGTGGAGATGAACAAAGTGCAGTAGCCAAAGGGCCAATCAGGTGGATGATCAATGCTAAAGAGAAGACACTGAGTTCTTGCATTGGCACATCCTTAGATGTGCAACAAGCATCTTGTTTTCATAGCAGGTGACAAATTGAGTGTTTCTTGGCTTCAGCCATTGGAAAAGGCGTATTTATTACAAAGCCACTTGATCCTTTGGGGCCAGGAGCAGCTCCTGCTGAGGGGAGACGGGAATTTAGATGAGATGGGGTGCAGACGGTGATCTACTGCTGAAATGTCCTGTTGTTGCAAATTGTCTGCTACCATCTAACTCTGTTTTTCTGAGAGCCTCCAGAAGTAAGATGTCAAATGTCTTATGGCTGCTCTCCCTTGTTGCTTGTTATCTTTCACAAAATTTGGGCTGTTTTTGTCATTCAGAACTTTCCCATGCGTTTCTGAACGCTGTTCATGTGAATCCTTTCTTTACCTTTCTACATTGTCACCAAACACTTGGGTTCATGGGAGATTTCGTTTTGCTAGGTAGAACATCCTGAAGATCAAGAAGTAAGGAGTATGTTGTGACTACAAAATCCATTCATCAGACCTGACTTCTGTCCTGTGGATTTCTCCCATAATTACACACATTTAAATATTAGAGTAGACTGGAAATCTTGCCTCTGTTGGTTTTGGTGACATTGTAAATAAAGTCACCAGTGGTAACATTAAAATTTGTCCTCTCTTACAGAGGTTAAAGGTTTGGAGTCATAGCCATCTGATTTTGATGTGTGCTGGATATTGCTCATACCTTGGCAGAACTTTCTGCAAAGTCCATGAACACTTTGTTTCATAGAATACAAATTTATCAAACCGTTATGGTGGTTGTCAGAGAAAATGTGGCCAACTCTGAGTGGTGGTGCATGATGTATCTACAGTGAGTGATGTTGCTTTTGAAGATCTGTTTCCATGTTAAATAATGGGGTGGGGAAAATTGCACTTCAGAGCTGCTGGTTTTTCTACTCCTGGACTGGACTCTGCCTGCCATCCGGAAGACAAATCTTTTATTTTTCTTGTTTCAGAGTACTTTGTGACTGGGTGTGCCTGAATGCATCAGTCTTTGGAGGTGAGCGTCTTCCCTTGAAACAACCTCGTGGTATCCGAGTGCCTGCTCTCTTGGGGTAAGGAAAGACATACTCACGCAGAGGTTGAGAACGTGCTGTGAGCAGAAGCAGAATGGGCAAAGAGAGGACAAGCAGCACTGCTTCAACTTGTAAATTTTGGAAATAGTGAACGTGTCATGGAGAGAGGGAATAAACTTAATCTGTCCGCTGTAAATAAAACGAAGTATAAACTTAAGTTGCAGCAAGAGGAATGTAGCTGAGGTGTCAGTGAATGATCTCCATTAAGGATAGCTGGGTGCTGGAGTGGATCCCCAGGAGGTTAGCCAGTTTCAGTCATGGAGAGGTTTAAAAACACATGGGAAAAGCAGTAGCAAACGTGCTTTTAAAGGAGAACCGATCCTTCCATGTGGTGGAAACATAGACTAGGTGACTTCTGGAGAGTCCGTCTAACCCTCTGATGATTAGAAATGGGATTGTGTGAAATGGTAATCTTAATAACCTTATTCAAAGCTGGTAAGGTGAAAGGCAAAGCTGAGTGTATCTGCAAAGAATGAGCTGCATGGTTTGGTGAAGAATTGATGCAGCAGCAATTAACACTGGTGTTCAGTGTCTTTGTTACCTGAATGGTGATATACTTCTGGAGAGAAGTATAAACTCAGGGAAAAGAAGATGTTTAGTCCTCTGTTGTTGGCATGCAGTCTAAACTTGTGGTAAAACGAAGAAGTTGTATCAATTCTGGCTCCTTTGTAGTAAGTTTCTGTGAGTTTGGGTCTCTTCCATGGTCCATGTAAGGGATTTACTCTTACTCTCAGGGTGTAATCTCATCTGTTCTATTGTGACATGAGAACACAATGATACAAATATAGGTATACTGAGCAGGACACCAATATCATGTGAAACACAGAGAGGGGAACCAAGTGATTACTTTTACTCTCTGTTTCCAGGGCTGAGGAAGTGGAAGAGAGTTTCATTTTTTTTCTCTTGCTCTTCTGTTCTTGTTCTCCATTGTGTTTCTTTGTCTTGTCTTGACAGCAAACACAGCAGGCTTTTCCTGAGTTTAAAAATGCTGTCTCACCAGCTCGATCTTGAAATTATGTCCTGAAGATGGCTACTTCTTTAGTTCCCTTGCTTCTTTCTCCTTCCTCCCTTCCCTGGGAGCTGCTGATGACAAATTGAGCCTGGGCTTGGACAGCCTCTGAGCCATCATATGACAAGAGGACGGTTCAGGTGCTTTGTCTTCCTTGGTCTGGTTAAGAAGATCAGTGAGATATCTGTCTTATCTTGTAGGACATCTGAAATTCAATGGGAAGTTCTTCAACCTCTTGTTGGACTTTGGTTTCTCTAATATTTACATTTCATCCATAATGTCAGCAAACACTGGTGTCTCCTCTGGAGTTATACCAGTGTCTTATTGTTCCTTATCATCTTCTGCTTAGCAGAGATAAGCTGTTGTGTCCCAGGGGTATGGGGACATGGAATGAACTTGCAAATAGCTCTAGGAAATGCAGATGGTGTCAAGAGAAAAATAAGGGATGCCTTTCTGAAGTCACCTTTGTACATGTTTTTTAAATTTTTTTTCTCTTTTTTGTTTTCTTTTTCCTCCTCTTGAGCTTTTCAGCAGCTATCTGCTCAAATCTTGAAAGCAAAATGTGTTCGTGGAAAGATACAGTTTACTGTGTTCCCCCCGATCTTTTGATCTCAATCAATCAAATAAATCCAAGACCTTGCAGTTCACCTTGTTGCAAGGACGGTTAATAAGTGGAAGGGTTGTGCCAATGGCAGTGATGGTTTTCCAGCGTTGTGCTTTTTTTTTTTAGTTGTTGTTACTCTTTTTTATGATTCTGACCTTTTGGACTGGTCAGGATAAGATTATTTGCAAAGAATAGTCCATAAATATGTCTGTCAGGACTGGAGTTAACATTCGAGCATTGCTGCTTAGCAAAAGAAAGCAATATGCCAAAGTTCAATTTAGATTTTCCTGCAGGGCTGAAAATAATGACGAGGCTCACTTAACATGGCAGGGATGAGTCCTGCCACCTCTAAAGGAGTGGCTGCCATGAGGTCCTGCAGCACTTTGTAGCTGTGTGCCTGGTTAAGTTGTCTGCTCCTGAAATTTGGTGTCTGGCTTCTCGTGCTGGGGCTTGCTTGGGGTGGAGGAGCCCTGGATGCATCTCCTGGCTCTGCAGGGTGCCAGTTCAGTCAGTTGGTAGCTTCCCTTGATTTAGAAACTGAATTTTTTTTCCCCAAGTGCTGTGCTCCTTGCCATGCAAATGAGGGTTTGCGGAGCTGCTCTAAGCTCTGTCCTGCAAAGCCACCCTGTTCCCATCCCTGCACTCCATCCTTGCCCTCAGAGCAAGCCGGTGTGGAGTGCAAGCGTGGCTTAAGAGAGCCCATGAGTGTCCTGTGATGTTTTGAGTTGTGTCCTGTGGGTTACCTGCTGTGGTCTCTGAGCCCTTTGGGAATCGCAGATTTCAATGGAAAACCAGTTGGGTTTTCCCTGCTATGACTTCATGAAAACAGTTCCTAGATATCGCCCACTTAATGTTTGCCACCTTGGAAGCATGCATCATCCAGTGCTAAGAATCTTGCGTTACTGTTAGGAAATATGATGGTGGTTATTGGTGTTTCTGCTGTCCTGTAAGCAAAATTGACTCCTATGGGTGAGAGCAGCACGAGGAGTGAAGCTGGGAATCAGCAGCTACTATTTAGGCATTAACCTGCAGCACTTGAAAGCTACACAGTCCATTGTGTTCAAATGGCCTCTTTAGAGCCTAGTCATGGATGTAAATGTAGTTTGTCTGAAGCATGTGGCTCTTCTGAGTTTAGTTTTTCTTCCTTCTGTAGAAGAGAAAGTCAAGCTGCTGAAGACCACTTGCATTTTATTCACAGGAAGTTCATGTCAGTGGAGCCCTGAGGTTGGGTCTGAAACCAATAGGTTTGGCCTAAAAATCCCCCTAAAAAAAGCCTACACGTGGTGAAAAAAAATTATGCCATCAGTTGAGAAAGCAGACTGGGACTAGGTGGTGAAATAAAGGTGCAAAAAGCAACTTGTGGGAAGTCACAGAGCACCTCCATGCCAGACCCCTGCGACAGGTCAGCATCTCTTCATCCAAATCACCAGTGCTGTAACTTGCAGTGAAGCAGATGGGTCTGGTTCCCTGTCAGCACTGGCTGAAAAGTTTAAGGGTAAAATAAATAAATTTGTCTTTAGGCCTATCTTAAAATTCAGAAGTCATTTCTCCAGCACCTCTAAATAACTGAGCCCTTTGCTGGATTTACCTGCCTTGCACATAAAAGGAGAGGACATGGGGAAAATAGGTAAGAGGATGGCAGAGCAGAGCCTTTGTTGTGTGATGCCCTCACAAGCCTGGTGGCCATGCTGAGAGCTGGGGAGAGCTGTCCCCATCCCCGCAGACAGCTGCCGTCCTCTGGGTGGCAAAGGAAAGGGCCCTCCAATGTGCAAGAGTTTTGCATGTCCCAGAAGGCAGCACTCTTTTTTCCTTTTCCAAAAGGGACTGGCAATTAGCAGCAGGGGTAATAGCCACCTGGAATTAAATTCTGTGGAGGCATGAGAAATAGTAGGGTATATTTGGAAATATCTATTGCATATATATTCCTCTTAAGAGAAACATGTTGGAGGTGCCATATCCATAAATACTAATAAGGCTGTTTGATTCCAATTTTCAGGTAAGATTAACATTTTATTGAGTATTATATCTGTCACATTCAATGCTTTAGTGGACCATCCTCTCAGGCTTATTAGCATAATTGCAGTGCTTAAGCAACAATAAAAAATTCAACAGTAAAATAGCGGTTAGCACTGGCAATTTGTTATCAAAAGCTTTTACTTAAGGACAGCTTTTGAGCATATTTATTATCCAGTTAGGGCTATACATTATTTTTATTTAGAAAAACAAGAGGAAAGCAATGTAGGAATATTTTTTTCTCTTTTAATGTCTAAATCAGAGGGCCTGAAATTGGTCACTGCCTTTTTCTCTTTCTTGAAATCACCCAGCAAATTCCCTTGGAATGGGGAGGCAAGATAGCAAAACAAACTCAGGTCTGGAGCAGGACTGTGACATTAATAACTCAGCAGAACAATTCCGTTAAATTCTGATGCTGACTGGAGTGCCCTTTTGAAACTCCCATGTTGCAGCCCGGGCTCTGAAGATGCTGTCCTTTGTCTGTGGCTAATGGCACTGTCACTGGGGCAGTGCAAGGGCACGGGTGGGCCAGGCTCACACCCCCGAGGTGGCTGCGGCCCAGGATACAATGCAGCTCTTGGGGCGATGCTCCCACAGACGAGGAGAGGGACTGGACAGGACCTTCAGGAAAACAGACTTTGATGTCAGTGCTGGTTGTCTCTGAGGTTGGAGCAGAGGAGCATGGCTTGGCTGTGTGACAGTGCTGTACACTCCCCCATTTCTTTTCTCACTTTGAGGACTCTTAGGGGAACAGTCTTCCCTGAAGAGCTGCCGTGTAGGTGTGAATACACGTGTGTTTGTGTGCCAGCACTCACTCGTGCACATACAAAGTCCCTGTTGCCAGCATGGCAAGATTTCGTGTGTTTAAATTTTCAGCACATTTTCTATGTGTATTTAAAATACAAAATTGTACCTCATAAATGAAGAAGTAAATGATTTTTAAGGAACACAAGAAGTCCTTAGACTGAGAGGTCCATCGAGAAAAGCACATGGAATTGGCAAGAGGAAGACTGTTGCTGTGATTGCTTGTGATTCCTTTGCTGGTAGAGGCTTTTTACAAACCCTCTCTCTGCTTGTGTTTGCTCTTCCAACATCTTTCAGCCTTTGCTTGAGTTGTTGTCCTTGTTTGCTGGATCTGTGCTCACCTTCAGCATCCTCCCTGTCACTGCAGCCTTGGTGCCTCTCTCCTACTATGTGTTTTCCTTATTTTTCCTTGTTCTGGGAGACCTCCTTTGCCTTGTGCTGCCTTTTCAGAGGTTGCTCTCCCATCTTCTCGATGGATGACTTAACTGTGGGCCTGTTGTTCTGTCATTTTGGTGGTACCCAAAGCTCAGGGTGAAGAGCTGCCACAGGCCTGGTGATACCTTGATTTGGCTTACAGTCTGGATAGCAAGAAGGGTAAACTTGTCTGGTATTTTTTGCTCCCATTTTGATTGCTGTCTAAGCTCACCGTGAGGAGAAGTGAAGGCAGTGCTGCTGCCCCAGGGAAGAAGCTTGTGTTCATAGTGAAACAGGATGTGCAAGCAGGTTGTAGGAATTGGGAAGGGAGCACATGGAGACAGGTGAAACTAAGTTGGGCACATATTAGAGAAGTGATGTGCTTGTGGGGTCCTCTTCATAAACACCCTTGTCTGTGAATGTGTGAAATTTGAAAGGAGCTGGTTGTTTCAGATCCCTTTTTTTTGAAAGGGGCAAAACCCCCAGTGTTATTCAGAGATAAATTTATGTTTCAGATTCTGGGGTAGTTGTGAGTCTTTTGTTGGTACACAGCTCACTCTCATGAAACTGCCCAGCACTGCATGGTGTTTAGACTTTCTGTCACCAGAGAACTTGATGATACTCCTGAGACTGTGAATACACAGAAACTGGCTGTGGAGAGCTAAACTTTCTGGGAACTTTGCTCTTGGTGGAAATTCGACTGTGATTTGAATTGCAGTTGAAATATGTGCTCTCTGCCTCCATGATCACCCCTAGGAATGGGGACTCGTTTCTGCTGTCTCAGGAACAAGCAGGTTCCTGCACAGTCCTGCAGCTCCCCATTGTTGCTCTGTGTGCCTCAGCTCATCTGGCTTTAGTAGTCCCCAAGGCACCTGAGCATCTCCTGCTCGCATCTGATCTTGTAGCTGGGAGGTGCTGAGTATCTTCTTCTACAGCCAGGGAAGCACCCTTCTAGCTCCTGTGCACAGCCAGGGGGTTCCACATCCGTAGAAGGGGCTGAGGGTCCAGGGGAGGTGTTTTCTTGGGGTGTTGACATGGCCGAGGGCATTTCCGTGTGGCTCCTACCTGAGATCTGTAAGCATCCAACATTTTAGGCAGAAAGGGTCATGCAGCTCTTTTGTGCAGGTTGTGGCTCAAAGCAGGGTTAGCCTTAAGGTGGGATGAGGTTGCTCAGAGCTTGTCAAGACAGTGGTGGCCTGCTGTGGCCTTGAGGGATGATGACAGTGTACGCCTTGGTAACAAAAGGACGCCTTACTGAGGGCTCTGTAGGCTGTACTCTGGTGTCAGGGTAGTGGACCAATGACTTTTCTGTGAGGGGGTCTGTGTAATGGGTTGAGAGACAGTCTGAGCATGGACACATTAAATTCCTACATTAAATTCCCCTTGTGAAGTGGGGAACACCGTGCCCAGCTCTACTGGAAACTGGTTGTTGCTGGGGACACTGCACAGCTCTCCTCACTGTGGAGGAGAGGGTCTGTGGCTGGAGACCAGTCCACATGTGAACACGTCCTCCCCGAGGAGGAAAGTGCCTACATGCTTCTTGAGGGGAAAAAAATGGCTGAAAGAATTTAGCAGTGATAAATGTCATAAAAAATACTTATGCTGGAATTTTTAAAGCCTGGAACATCTGTTCTCAACAGTGCTTTGATCACGTTGTGAGGCTTTTAAAATGATACTTCCATGAATTAAGTGAGATCCTTATGGCTGCAGGATTCCTTTCAGTGCCCCTTTTTTCATGGAGCAAAAAGGCAAATTTCACAGGGAACATTACATGACTTGAAACACATATTTTAATGGTTAGTATCAACCAAACAATGTTTTATTAGGTGCTAAAAAAATGTTCCAGTTCCATACCCCAGGAAGCAAAGCACTCCCATTTACTTTTTTAGCTTATGGGAGCTGTACTTTGAAAAAAAAAATCAGGAATTCACTGCTTGTATGTTACTGTATTCAAAACCAAACCAAACATGGTGAAATGAGCTTAAACATTTTGAAGCTGTTGTCAGAAAAGGTCCTTTTTGGGTTTTGTTTCCAGGCAGAGCTGCTGATGAGGCAGAGGATCTGTGTGTTTTCTGAAGGACCGGCACCAAAGAACGGAGAGACACTGATGATTTACTTTCCTCGGTGCACTGCCTTGGATTGAGCAGCTTTTAGTCATTCGTTTTTCTCTGAGGACTTGTGCTTTCCCCATTCCTGGTTGTTTTAGCAGGCTTCTGCCTTCTGCCCTTCCAGCAGCTGCGTATTTGGGGCTGAAATACTGTGATGCCAAAGATCTTTGGTGATCTAAGGAGTGCAGAAAGCCCTCATGGCAGTTCTTTGCAGTGTCACGCCTGGCAGGAGGATTTCTGCTCCTCTGCCTTCCTGCTACACGTAGGGAAAAGAATATCTCCTGGGCTGTTTGCAGAAACAGCTTGTAGGATGTGAGGGGTAGCAGGAAGGAGGGAGATACTAAAGAGGAGATGTGGAACAAGGGTGGGTCTCCTCCTGTGCTACATTCGTGTGTTCATACTTGAGAAATCCGTTCCTGCTGCTGCAGCCAGCAAGTCTGGCAGCTCCCAGTGGGATGCTGGGTAAGGCTTCTTGCTCCCATCTCCCCTTCCCTCCCTGGGATGGATGAATGGACCTGTGTGTGACCCCACGGCTCTACCCAGCAATCAGAAGCTTGGGACGCTTAATTGTTTCTTCATTTAAAAACTGTCCAAGCTGTGAAAGGAGGAAAAGTTATGGTCATAAATAGCAGAGAAGGAATATGGATGGGCTTTCTAGTAAGGTTCTGAGTGGTAGGGGTTAATTTATGAAAACTAAATTGTTAATTCCTCCAGCACCCAACAGGTGAACAGGCGGCTTATTGCTGTGACATATCCATTTATAGCAGTTTTCCTTTGCTAACACCTGTGACTCAGTTCTGTTACATACTTATGCTGTCTGTTAATTATTTACCAGTGATTTACAAGTACAGAGTGCAAATAAAATGCTTTTATGCAGGAGACTGCATTGTACACCCAGGTTTCCTGGGAATTAGGGCAGTGTACTACTGTGTACAATCCCATCAACATTCCTGGACTTCTGATGGAGGAGTCCTTGTATGTACCTGATGAAGAGGCAGCCCCTTGCCCTCCAGAGCTGGCACTCAGAGGGGCTGTTGTGTTAGTGAAGGGCTTATTACACACAGGGCTGTGGTATATGAGGGGATCTGTGTCCTTTGCTCCCTTGCAGATCGATTTTTGCCATTTTAAATTACTTTCTTCCCCCTTGACAAAGGCTCATTCTTCTTCATAAGCGATGGCAGCAGCAAACTGTTTTTAAAAAAAACCACAGCATGATGGGCTTTTTTTCTTAAAAAAGAATAAAATAGTATAAAAGTCAAGGAGCAGATAGAGTTCTGACTCAGCTCGTAACTTATGATCCTATGCTATTTCTGTAACAGTTTTAGCTTATGACCAAATTTTTCTAATATTAGGACATTGCCATAGAAAGTGTGTCAGTCCCTAGCTGCCAGAACCTGTCACTGTACAGAATGTGTACACTTCTGAGCAAGTGTGCAGGAGCCGGCCAGTAAGTTGTCTGTTGTGGTTTTAAATTGCTGAAAGTTTTGGGGTTTTTTTAATTTGTCTGTTTGTTTTTGGTTGTTTTTGTTGATTCGCTTAGCAAACAGTGCTGTGCAGAACAACTTAGCTGCTTTTTATTTCTCACGCAGTCAGGCACTGAGCTCCCGTCCCCAGCTGTACCTCTTGCAACTGGAGTTGCTTTGCTGGTAGATTTTTCAACCAGTGCAAACTGCTGTGAGTCAATTCAAGCTGTATCAGCTGTATGGATTTTATGGAAGTTGAGGATCTGGTCATACAGCTTGTGGTTTTGGTGAGGAAAGAGTTTGGAAGATGGTTGTCCCGTTCTAGGCAGGCAAGAAAGTACATGCAAAGTTTCTGTAACCTCAGGGAAAGCGTGTGTGAACAAATAAGCATCTGTGTTGCAGAGAATGCGATTACTGAGGAAATCCCAAAGTTTACGAGTAGGACTTTTTATAGGTTCAGATCTGCTGCGGTTTCAGACACTTAAGGACACTTGAAATAATGAAACTCCAGACAGTCCAGCCCACACGTGCATGACACACAGCAGCAAAGCCATCCTTGTGTTTAGCACTACTGATCAGCTCGCTAATGCAACATCTGCTCTGGGATTTTGCATTTAATTTTTGTCTGGATAATAAAGAGGAATGCAGGGCTGATGACCTGTGTCCAGTTTCCCTTCAAAGTGCTTTATTTACTCTTTGCGGCTGCTTTTCATAGTTCTTTGCAGCAGCTCTAAAGTATCAACTGACCTGAAGCAATTGACAGTAGATGCCTAAAAGAATCCAAAAGAAAAGCTAAGAAGGATGTTGCTTTCTAGCTTTTCCTGTGAACACCTTGTAATCAGACTCCCTTTGATTAAGTAACCAGCAAAGCCTATTCATATGTACTCCAATTAAAATTTAATGAAGCAAGAGGATGTATTCGTATATGCTGACTAATGCAGGAGGAATAGATTCCTGTAACTCTGCTCTGCAAGCCCTTTACTTTGCCATCAGGGATGGATTTACTAGAAAGCTCCTCAGCAGCTGTGGACCTCCCTTGGCATGAGCAACCCTCACAAGTCTGGGCTCTT